>CM040126.1:444937946-445106547 GCA_022559845.1 Amorphophallus konjac
AGGTGAGGCGGCTCCAGTCGGCAGAGGCTGCCGAGTTCCGGGAGAAGGTGAGAGGACTTCATCCTATGCTGACTGCCGAGCTGGAGCAGTCACAGGCAGAGCTGGAGCGAGAGCGAGCAGCGTCTCAGGAGCGAGAGGTGCTGCGGCTCGTGGCTGAGAGGGAGGCGGCCCATTTGCGTGAGCAGCTTGCGCGAGCTCAGCCGGCCGACGCTCTTGAGACGGGACTTCTCCGGGCGGAGGTGGAGCGCTACCGAGCGGAGGTGGAGCGCTACCGAGAGGAGGTGGAGCGCCACCGAGTGACGATAGCGGAGCTGGAGCCTTTCAGGACCGAGGCCCTTGTGCTGCGGGGCCAGGTTCAGGGTATGACGATGAGCCGTTCGAGGAGCCGATCGGTCGTACCGAGTGGCAGCCAGGCTACTCACACCTCGGTGAGACGTTACATGGCGAGTTCCTCTCAGCGGGAGAGGAACGAGAGTGATGAGCGACGACGACGTCGCGATGATGCTGAGACTTCTTCGATGGCCCCGCCAGCGAAGAGACAGGAGGGAGGTGGAGACAGTGACAGGCCAGAGGGTGAGGCCTGATTTTGTACTTTTTCCTCTCTTTTTTCTTTTTTTTTTATGAGATTTTTATGTTTTTGGGATGATGATATGTATATATGATGCACCCCTTTTTTAGTTTTTGTATGGATGTATGAATGTATGCAAATGGATGAGTGTATGTATGAATGACAATGGGTGAGGGAGGCGATGACAGACTCGGGTGAGCTGCATGAGAGGTAGCGAGGTACGCCGACTCAGGGTGAGCGACGCGAGCGGAGGTGAGGCACGCCGACTCAGGGTGAGCGACGCGAGCGGAGGTGAGGCACGCCGACTCGGGGCGAGTGACGCGAGCGGAGGTGAGGCACGCCGACTCGAGGTGAGTGACGCGAGCGGAGGTGAGGCACGCCGACTCGAGGTGAGTGACGCGAGCGGAGGTGAGGTACGCCGACTCAGGGTGAGTGACGCGAGTGGAGGTGAGGCACGCCGACTCAGGGTGAGTGACGCGAGTGGAGGTGAGGCACGCCGACTCAGGGTGAGTGACGCGAGTAGAGGTGAGGCACGCCGACTCAGGGCGAGCGACGCGAGTGGAGGTGAGGCAGCTCATGAGTTTAGAGAACAACGGCCAGGCAAAAACCGTTTTGGAAAGAATGACGGCCAAGACAGGGCCGTGGGTTGCTTAAGAATGACGGCTACAACATAGCCGTCATTGAATATAACGGTCAAGTGTAGACCGTTAATTGGCGCAGGCCGACTAAAAAATGACGGTCCAGGGTAGACCGTGGACATGAGAATGACGGTCTCCCTTGGGCCGTTCAAAAAATGAATGACGGTCTATCGTACGACCGCCAATCAGCACGATCTTAGAAGCCAAATTGAATTCCCTTAAGCCCATTCAATCCTGGTGTGCTCTCGTGCATCATGCGTTCCAGTGGAGCGAAACACGGGATGAGACCTCCTATAAGTAAGGGGTGCTCTGCCTTCAGCCTGAACCCAACCTCTTCTTCTTCTTCTTAAGTTTCTTCCCTCTAAATCACCACCAAATCATCATGAAGAGGAGTTTTGGTGAGCATTCTTTGGGTGAGGGAGACCATTCAGGCCCTAAGGCTGCGAGGAAGGAGCGAGAGGAGATTGCGCGTTTGGGTTCTATTCCTCGACATCTCAGTTCAAATCCTTCTAGAGAGGTATGTTTAAATCACTTCAAACTTGGTTCATTTGATTCTGTTTCGTCTAATATCTCTTTCTTTCTGCATTACTTTCCTCGTTTTCTCCTTTTTAGCTCCTTCCTGGCTCTCGCCGATACTCTTCTCTTAAGTGGGTGGCTCCCATGGTTCGTGCCTTGCCCCTAGGGGTAACCCACATCCTTAGTTCTTGGCACTTACAATCCTTGCTGTTCTTAGGTCGTAACTTCCAAAAGATTTCCTTTGACTGGCACAGTATTTCAGCCCTTGTAGAAATGTGGCACCCACAGACCCACACTTTTATCTTTCCATCCTTTGAGGCCACCGTCCTTTTAGAGGAAGTAGAGGCTTATCTGTCTCTCCCTAAGTCTAGGGTTGGGGAGGAGGATCTAGTGTGTCACACAGTTGCCCCTATAGATCCAGTTGCCATCTTTAGCGAGTTCATAGAAGACCCGAGTGAGATCAAGACCTTTGTGGGAGCCCGTCATATTCACCTTCTTCCTCTCAGCCAGTGGGTGGTGGCACATTGTAAGAACAAATGCGGGTGGCATGAGGCTATTGCCAAGGCTGCATCCATTTGCTTGTGTGGTGCTATCCTCTTTCCGTCAGCCGACCACGTGCTAGATCTTCCCGTCCTTAGCACCATCAGTGGTTTATGGAGAGGGCTTTCTATTTCCCAGGCTATCTTAGCCTATTTTTATGAAGGGCTTAGCTCTGCTGCCCTGAGTGGTCCACTGTTTGGTTCTATGATTCTCTTAGAGTGTTGGGTGGGCGTGAGACTGAAGTTTATCCCTAGGGCAGGCATAGAGACTGAGAGTAGGATCTTCGGGAGCCATCCACTTTCCTTTATCGGTGGCGGGTTTGGTTTCTCTTCGCAGGTGGAGTGCCGTACGGGGGATATGCGGACCAGAGAAGAATGGCGCAGGTACCTGAGTCGGCTACCTGTGGAGAGGCTCGTGATGCGGCCTAACTTCTTGGTGACTACGGAGATCAGACTGCCCAGAGGACAGGGTCTGGATTTGAGGCTAGTGAGTGATACCGTACTGGCCGTGTATTATCCACACAGGTGCCATTTGCAGGTCGGGGTACCGCGGACCCTGCTTCCTCCATTGTCGCACTTCCCTTCTCTTCAGGCTAGACAGATTGGCACTGAGCACGATGAGCAGAGTGTGAGGAGTGCACTAGCGATGTGGGGAATCAGCAAGGTGCGTGCCTTGCCAGCAGAGGTGGAAGAGGCGACCGAGACTCGCCAGGCGTATATCAGAGAACTGAGAGAGATGTGCCCCTGCGGGAATGCCCAGCGGAGGATTGAGTGATTGTACTTTCCCTTCCTTTTTATGATGCTTGATAAGTGAGAGTGCCTTGTTTGAGAGTGAGAATTGTTTGTATCAGGAATAAAAGTTGGAGTGACTGATTTTGCCCCTTGCAGTTGTTCTGTTGTTACTTCGTCTTCTTGCTCCATCGTCCTGCACATTATTAGCAATGAAACAGGTTAAATCTGTTTTAGGCTTAGCCCCTTGCCTTGTGACAAGTGCGGAGGTAACCAGTGCTTGATTTTTGGTCAAGGGGCAAGCCTTATTAAATAAGCGAAGGAAAAGAGAAATGATAACAATGCAATGCATGCATGCCATGAATGCAAGTCATGAATATTTTTGGATTTTTTTTATGTTTCAATATTTTGGATTTTGAAATATTCAATGTTTTTGGGTTTTAAGTTTTTTTTTTAAAAATATTTGTTGTTTTTTGATTTTGAAATATTTGTTGTTTTTGGATTTTGAAATATTTGATTTTTTTTTGGATTTTGAAATATTCAATGTTTTTGGATTTTGAAATATTCATTGTTTTGGGTTTTGAAAACCGATGCTTCCGTAACAAGACATGCCTCCCTCGTAACCTGAGGATTCCTCCTGAGATTGGCGTGTGATTGAAGGGACCCTCCTGGCCCGAACTTTTATTTGCCTGACGGTGTTCTGCCAGGGCCACCCCCAGGGTACTCAGCTTTGTCCTGAAAAGAAAAAGAATATGGAGACAAGCTTACACCCGTCATGTGAGTTTTTAAGACTTGAATTCTTTCCTGGGTGCCCCTCAAAGCTTCGGTCTGTTGTGTCGGGGTTTTGGTGTTCGTCATCGAACCTTAAGCCACCACATTTGTCATTCTTGCTATGCCTAGTTGTTCCAATTTCCCAAATATTTTCATTTATTCATTTTTTTCTTTTTGTTCTTCTTCTCTCTTTTTCTTTCTTTTTCTTGTGGCTTCAGGTCATAACGAACTGCCCCTATTTGAGACTTATCTCGTATTAGGGTACCCAGGTCAGGCATCGCCTCCTTTTTTTACTCCTCATTCTTGGGTTCAGCCGAAGCAAGAAACGTACAGGGACTACAACTTTCCTCCAGAGTGTGGCCCCGGGAAACGGTGTTTGGCGGAACTGGGGACAGGACCAAAGGGTCGTGTTTGTGTGTTCAGCTTCTCTCAGTGATTCTTATGAACAGGGGAAGCTTGCATTGCTAGGGAAGCACGTGGTTAGACTCTTTTTTTAGGGATAGAAGCGTTTGAGATATAACCCGTTCCACGGATTTGCCAGTTCTTCTCCTTCTGAGTTCGTCAACCGATAGGCATTACCTGGATAGACTTCCTTGATGACGAACGGCCCTTCCCAGTTTGGCTGCAACTTAGCCCTTGGACCACCTGTTCGGATGAATTTCCTTTTCAAAACCATATTACCTATTTCAAACTTTCTTTCGATTACCTTCTTTTGAAAATGACGTGAGACCCGCTTTTGATAAACAGAAGCGTGATTGGCCGCATTTAACCTCTTCTCATCTAACAGTTCCAGCTGTGCTAGTAACGCCTCTCGACGCTCGTCGAGATTAAGTTCCTTATCTAGCTGCACTCTTAGGGAAGGGATGAGAATCTCATACGGGAGTACCGCCTCCATCCCATAGGTGAGGGCAAAGGGAGTCTGCCCTGTGGGAGTTCGGACAGAGGTGCGATAAGCCCATAGAGCGTCTATCAATTTATCAGCCCAATCAGCGTGCCGGTGGGATTCACACGTTTTCTTGATGATTTTAAGAAGGGTTTTATTGGTGGCTTCGGCTTGACCGTTGCCTTGTGGATAATATGGTGATGAATGATGCAATGCAATACCAAATTTCTTACAGAGGTCCTGGAGTTCTTGAGACACAAATTGTGGCCCATTGTCGGTGACAATGTCGCTTGGTACCCCGAACCGCGAGATGATGTTCTTTGTGATGAAGCGGCAAACTGTGGTAGCTTTGATCTCTGCATAGGCTTCAGCTTCCGCCCACTTCGTGAAATACTCTGTAGCGGTGAGGATGAAGGATTTCTGTTTTACTTGGGCGTTAGGGTCACCTAACGGACCGACAATATCAAAGGCCCACATGGAGAAAGGCCATGGGGCGGATAGTGGGCGAAGAGATGAAGCAGGGGCGTGGATTTTGTCAGCATGGAGCTGGCACTGAAGGCACCTACGGACGTAGGTAGAGCAATCTTCCTCTAGGGTTGGCCAGTAGTAGCCCTGCCTAAGGATCTTCTTAGCCAATGCCTGTCCATTCACGTGACCTCCACATTCACCGGAGTGAGCAGCTTCCACTACTTTCCAAGCTTCATCGTCATCTAAACACCGCATCAGAACTCCATTGAGAGCGCGCCTGTACAATTCTCCTGCAACGATTGTATACCTCGAGGCGACTCTTCTGATGGCTTTTCTTTGTGTCGCATTGGCTTCCTCCGGGAGAGAACCATCCCGACAATATTGCTCAATCTCATGGAACCATGGCAACTCATCTTCGTCCAAGATTTCTTCCAATTCTGCTAAGGATACTTCCTTAACCTCTTCTTTAGCCGCTTTCTCTTCCATAATCTTCCTAAGGTTAGCAAACCAAGGATCTTGCAGAGAGGGAGCGTCCATCCGTTGGACCACAATGGTCTCAGTGGAACGACTAAGGGAGAAGGATAAAGAGGAAGCGAGAGATGCTAATGAATCAGCAAGAATATTTTGAGATCGGGGAACATGAACGTAGATGAGTTTGCTAAATTGTCTAGCCAAGAGTGTGACCAAATCTTGATATGGCTTTAGTTTGGGGTCACGGGTGCGATAAGTTGACAGAACTTGACGCAGCACCAATTGAGAATCTCCCATGATGTTGAGGTATCGTGCGCCTAAGAGATAGGCGTGCTTTAGTCCAGCTAGGAGAGCCTCATACTCGGCTATGTTGTTGGTGGCAGAGAAAGAGAGCTGGTAGGCAAAAGGGACGGTGATACCTTCGGGAGTAAGGAGGACAGCGCCGATGCCACGGCCCTGGGAATTGAGCGCGCCATCGAAATGTAGAGACCAAAAGGGAGGCGGATGAGAGATAACTGCAAGGTGTTCATCAGGGAATTCGTCCTGGATTGAATCAGTGTAGGGGATAGGAGAATGAGCAAGATGCTCAGCAATAGCATACCCCTTGATGGCCTTCTGGACGACGAAGGTGATATCAAATTGAGAGAGAAAGCTCTGCCAGCGAGCTAATCGACTAGAGAGGACGGGTTTCTCGAGGAGGTAGCGGATTGGGTCATTCTAGAGATCAACCTTACCTCATGGGCTAGGAAATAGTGTTTTAACTTCTGAACTACCCATACCAATGCTGCACTAGTCTTCTCCATGGCAGTGTACCGGGATTCGGCAGAATTGAACAATCGGGAGAGATAATATGCTGCCCTCTCTCTTCCTTCATCATCCACTTGTGCCAGGACAGCACCTAGGGAATCCTCAGCGACAGAAATGTATAGGATCAAAGGCTTTCCGGGGACAGGAGGTTGCAAGACAGGAGGGTTGGACAGATAAACCTTAAGCTCCTCATAGGCCTTCTGACATTGTTCGTTCCATTTAAACTCGGCCCCCGCCTTTAATAAGTCGTAGAATGGGCGGCATCTTTGAGAGTGTTGAGATATGAATCTTCTAACGAACTGCAAACGCCCAATCAGACCACGAAGCTCCTTAAGATTCTTAGGCGGTGGCATTTCCATTACGGCCTTTGCCTTATTAGGATCAATCTGAATCCCTCGTTTGCTAACCATGAACCCAAGTAATTTCCCGGATGCGACTCCAAAGACACATTTCTTAGGATTCATCTTCAATTGGTATTCCCTAGCCCTTTGCAACACTTTGGCTAAAATGGCGGGGTGTTCTTCTTTTGTCCTCGACTTCACCAGAATATCATCCACATAGGCCTCCATGTAGACGTGCATCATGTCGTGGAAGATGGCCACCATTGCCCGTTGATAGGTAGCACCTGCGTTCTTCAATCCAAATGGCATGACGACATAGCAGTAGGTGCCCCAAGGCGTGGTGAAGGAGGTTTTCTCTTGATCTTCTAGAGCAAGACGGATTTGGTTGTATCCTGAATACCCGTCCATGAACGAGAGAGCCTCAAACCCAGCGGTATTATCTACCAAAACATCGATGTGAGGAAGCGGGAAATCGTCTTTCGGACATGCTTTGTTTAAGTCCCTGAAATCAATACAAATTCTGACTTTGCCATCCTTTTTTATTACCGGGACTATATTGGCCACCCACTGTGGATAAAGCACAACCCTGATGAATCTGGCCTTATGTAATTTGTCCACCTCTTCTTTCATTCTCAAGGCCATATGTGGGTGGAATCTTCTGAGCTTTTGTTTAACAGGAATCGCCCCTGGCTTTAAGATTAACCTGTGTTCCACTAAAGCGGGGTCGAGACCCGGCATGTCCTCGTAGGACCAGGCAAAAGAATCGCTGTACTCTCTCAAAACCTTGATGAGCTCCTCTTCTACCTTAGGAGGGAGATCAGCTGCAATAGATATGGGCCTGGGATCCTCTTCGGTTCCTAAATTGATTTCTTTAGTGGGTTCATCCACTGCTGACGAGGGTTCGTCGAATCTTCTCAATCCTTGTGCGTATAGGTCAGCAATGTCCTCCACATCACTTTCCTCATCATCCGCTGGGTCTTTCTCGTCTACAATTTCATACACTCCTAGTCCGTCATTGCTCCACACCCGGCCTTCTGAATCCTCATCCTCTTTTAAGGAGACGGTGGTGGCTATGAATTCTGGGCATCTGAGGAGGGCCTGGCATCTCAAGGCCAGATCCTGTAGGAACCTATCGGGAATGGAACGGGAGTGACATGCCAGTGGTGGCGTTGCAGAGGTGGATGGGCTATCTAAGGGAGAACATGCTTCTACCCTGACTGACTCGACTAACCTAGGAGACTCAACTACCTGTACATCTACCCTAGGAGACAGAAAATCTAGTGGAAAAGGAGCAGGGGTTTGGTGCCCCTGGGGAGTGGATGAGCAGAAGACAGCATAGTCTTCGACTGAAATGTAAGTTTGAAAGTTGACGTTTTTTTTTTGGGTATCTTCTACTACCAGAAGAGAGCAAGAAGAATCAGAAGGTGGAGGCAGAGGAAGGAGTTGTTTTGTGAAGAATTGAGGAAAGAGAGAGAAGAAGGTATCGGGGGAGAACCACATCCCGTGAACTCGGGGATTAGGAGAAGGAGGTGAAGATAGATCGAGTAGATCAATGGGCGGACAGTGCCCGCAATTGGAGGGAATGAATAGAATTTTTGACGGTCTCCCCGTGAAACACGGTTTGACCAGTATTGGAGGGGATCGAATCACAAAGTTTGGGTAAACTGTTGAGGCCAAATGAGCAGGAGGAATAAAGAAGGAAATGTCGGAGCTTCCTGCCTCTTGTATCTTCTGTGGCCTTATCAGAGCATGCCTAACCATGGGCATCTCTGTCTCCTTCATTTGAGTGGCTGGATCAGTAAACAGACTTGACATTTCAGCAAAATAATCTTCAAGATCTCCCACCAACCCCTGCAGAGGCGGCGGTGGGTCAGCAACAATATTAACAATGGGAGCATCTTTCTTTTCTTCCTTGGGTTGTGGCTTATTTGCGGTGCCGGGCTGTAGTGGACCCTTTACAAAGTGTTGCCGGTAGTCCCAGGTTAGTGGCCCAGAATCTGCCTGAATGGTAGTGTTATGATAGCCTAAGCCCTGACGACCCATCTTCTTGCTTTCAGAGATGGGTTTGGTCTTTCCCTGTAACCGCGCGCCGAGACCAAGGCCTGGCTGATAGCCTAGCTTCATGATCATGTCCCAGCCTTTAGAATTTTTGGGTTTAGACTTAGCTCCGGCATTCTTGCGTGTTGTAATGGGTTTGCCTGCCGCATAAGCCCATGGGTAATTTATGTCCATGACTGACAATACTGGCCTATTGCTCGGCCATAGAGTGGGGAGAACCTGGTCAGTGATGGCGTCCACTGCCTGGACGGTGGAAACACTCTTGACTTTGACCACCCGCCCCTGGAAGGAGAATTTCAGGCACTGATGGGCGGTGGAAGGTACCGCTTGCAGAGCATTTATCCATGGACGACCCAGAATAGCCTTGAACATCGGATCTATGTCTAGGACGTAGAATTCCACCTCTATTTGTAACGGCCCTAGCTCAGCCTGTAATGTGATGACCCCGTGACATGCCCTTCTGGAATTGTCATAGGCGGCAATGGTTGTCGGTGTCGGCTTCAGCATACTTTCAGAAATGTTGCAGGCACGCAGAGTACTTAATGGACAAACATTTATTGAAGCCCCAGTGTCCACTAGCACTGAGTCTACCACTACCTGGTTCAAGGTGATGGTGACGCATAGCGGCATTTGGCGTGCTTCAGGGGGCGCGAGTTCGGCCTCAGAGAATGTGATAGCGGGCCCCTTGGTAACAGTAGCCAACACTGACGGCAAGCTGTCTACCGCCACATCTTCGTTCACTATGACCTTTTGCAGAAACGTCCTTAATGCTTCTTGGTGTAGAGGTGAACGTCTGATCAACTCCAAGACAGAGATCTTTGCCGGCATCCGGTCAAGATGTTGCAACAGGTCGTATGTGGAACCGGGCGCGGGGTCAACTTCATTGTCTTGTGCTGCTGATGCTGAGATGGAGGGTATTTGGGGAGGTGCACTGGTAGAGGGGTAAGTCCTTTGAAATAACCGCCCGCTCCTGAGGGCAAGGTTTTGTGCTGGCATGGCTGTAGGTGGGCTCCCGCTTGACCCAGTGGGGTGAATGAGAATGGAAGGGATGGCAGTCTTGGTGATGGGGGATATGATAGGCATAGTAAGCGAAGGTTGTGGTGAAGGTAAAATGGGCGATGGGTGAGGTAAAGGGGCGGTTAGTGGACTGCAGTGATTGGTGGACAAGATAGTGGAAGGTATAGTAGGTGGGGAAGTATAATGTTGTGGGGGGATAGGCGAGAGAATATGGCTTCTCGGAGTGGTAAGTATGGTGGAAGGATGGATGACGGGGGAAGTTGTGGAAGGCATGGAAGGCCGAAGGATGGAAAAGACGGCGGGTGAGGTAGAGTGCGTAGGGATGTGGCGTAAGGTTAACAGGTGTGCGGGATCGTCAATGGTCCACCCTGCGTCAGGAGCCGGGTGGCGTAACATGTTGACTTGGGCCGGTGCCGGCGGCTGCTGTTGTTGTTGAGGAGCGGGTGCATGTACTGGCATGGGATTTTGGTGGATCCCTAAGTTTGGCTGCTGCTGCTGTTGCTGTGGCTGCTGTGGCTGGAATTGCTGAGGTTGTTGCTGAAACTGCTGTTGCTGTGGTGCTGCCTGTTGCGGCCTTGCTGGCCCTCTTCTCAGATCTTCAATCAGCTTCCTCATCTGAGCCCAATCGATCCTGTGACCTTCGTGCAGGTCGTATACCAGGTCCCTAAAATGATAACACCTCTCAATGGTGTGCCCCGGCTGCCGGTGATATACACAATATCGGGACAGATCGGCGGCCGGATTCATGTTCGGGCGCTCAGGTGGCAATTGTAAATCGCCAGTATGCATCAGCGCTGCAAAGACATTAGTGAGCGTCTCTGGGAGAGGAGGATAGTTGGCTCTTTTAGCAACCGGACGAGCAGGTGCGTAGGTAGCAGGCGGGGGAGTGTTATGGTATTGCAGTGGTTGCTGGGGCTGTTGTGGTGGTGGCGGAGATTGTTGTTGAGGGTGTTGCTGCGTGGGAAAGGAAGGGCGAGGTGATGCGGAGAAATGGGGGTTGCTTTGCTGGGGGAAGTGGGAGGTGGCAGTCTGGCTAACTACCTGCACCTGCTCGTTTGTTTGGACTCCCTCGGTAACAGGGCCCTGTGGTTTTCTGGAACTCTTGGGCTTCTGGGCTTCGAAGAGAGAATGAATGGGGGAGTCCTTAAACTGGGTCTGGATAAACCGGGCCCGACTGTACAGTTGATGCATACTGGTGATGTCATTCAACATTAGGACATTCCGGAAGAGAGGGGTTGCATTAGAAATGAGCAGTTTGATCTTTTCTTCTTCCGGAATCTGCCCGGGCACACGGGAGGCTATCTGCCTCCACCTATCGGCATAGGTAGCGAAGTCTTCATCAGCTTTCATCTTCTCGGCCACTAAGTCCGTGAATGAGTATTCGGGTCCGACCCGATCTTGGAATCTTTGCACGAATTTCTCCTTGATCGTCTTGAAGCTCCCAACCTCCTCCAGTGGCAGAGCGTAAAACCATTCGAGTGCCACCCCGTCCAGGGATCGCCGGAATAGATATGCAAGGAGGTGATCGTCATGCTGGTATGGTCCCGACTCGTACAGGAATTCCTTGATGTGGATGAACGGGTTGCCGTTCCCGTTGTACTTTCGGTATGTCGGGAGCTCTGACTGAGAAGGGAATCGGATGTCCCGGAAATTAGGAGTGAGAGCATCTGCGAAGGATGGTGGGCCAACCCTCTTATTGAGGAGATCGATCTGCTGTTGGAGAACTGCCAAGCGATCGTCACTTCCTTGTTGAGGTAGAGGGACTTGAGGTGGAACTGAAGGGTAGTGAGAGGCAGCTGGATGGACAGTAGAAGCCGAGGGATAATGGGAGACAGCCGGATGGATAGTGGGGGCCATGAGCCCGTAAGATGGATGTTGAGTCCAAAAAGGACCCACATCAGCGTAAGCGAGTTGAGCTATTCCGGGCTGCAGCCGAGTAGAATCCACTTGGGCCAGAGGGGCCGGTGGTGCTGATGAGACGGCCGCGTGGGCACTAGCACGAGGAGATAAGGGAATTTGACTCTTCCCTTTGTCTGCAGGAGGGTGGGCTGAGGTAGAAGCCTGGCCAGATTGATATATTGGAAACTGGAGGACCTGTGGGCGAAGAGGGGTATGGTCCACTGGGGCAACAGACGGTGCTCCGGACCTCTCAGCAGGATGGGTGGAAGAGACAGGAAGGGTTACAGCGGGCGGGACCTCTGCCCCGAGGGCTTGCTTGAATATCTGGAGTTGATCCTGGTCAAGTTGGGACATGAGTTGGAGTAGTTGGCTCGCCGAAGGGGAGCCAAACTGAGGGAGCGTGGGTGGCGCAACCTCAGCGATGGAGGAAGGGGGAACAAAGACGAACCCCTCCCCATTCAGGGAGGAGGCGACCCCGGAGACGTCCTCGAGGAGCCCCTGAGGAAGAGAATCCTCGCGGGCGGGGATGGACCCGAAAGAAGACATGCTGGATGATGATGAGTTGAATAAAGGGTTGCAATAGAGGGAGAGTAGAGAACCGTCCCTAGGAGATGATCCCGAGGGAGGGGAACAATGCTGCATGCAATGGGATGCACAAACTAGAGAGACTTAAGACCAAAGTACACAAGTAGAAGCAAAACAATCACACAATGAAAGGTGGAGACGAGAAGGGAGTCAACCAAGTATGCACACACTTTGAATGATACCGCAAGTTTTCAGAATTCTTTTCTCTTAGGCTTAGTGTTTTGATTAAAATGTAGAGTTCGCTCGGACACTTGGGAGCCTAATAACGGTATGATGGGGGAACTGGCTGACTCTAAGGGGGATCACTCTCCACGTATGCGGAACCTAGACACGGTGTGGCGATGGTACAACCGGCCCGGCGTCCGTGTGGGAATCCACGGCTCACGGGGGCTTACGGAGGTCCTCGGCAAGATTCCCTAGTCGGCTCCAAGGAATATGGAGACGAGAGGAAATCCTACTTCGGTAGGAAATGCAACTACAGTATGAAGTGAATGATCCTAGGTGCACCGGAGTGCATGCAAAGCCTAACCTAGAAATCTAGCAATCACATATGAAATCAAATGATAAAATCATGAAGCAATCAATAATATGATAGAAAATAACAAGTGGACAGCAGGGGGACCAATGCTGGGAACAACAATTAGGGATAACAAGTGCCAGCCGCAGACTCTGCGCCACAATAACGGTCTACTGGAGACCGCGGAAATGACTATAACGGCTCTGGAAGAGCCGCTAAAGTACAGAGCTGCAGAACGGGAATGGCGGCCTGATGATGACCGCTACACAAGTATGACGGCACTATGAAGGCCGTTAAATGAGCAGAGCACGGCAGTGATAATTGCGGAGAATACCAGATAACGACGGCTGGAAGAGAACCGTTGTACACAGAATGACGGCTGATACAGAACCGCTGAACTTCACAGAGACAGAGATTGGTCAGCAAACCAGAAGCACGACGGGCATCAGATGTCCCACCGTGATCGCCAAAAAAAGGAGAGGTGTTGATATGTTATTCCTCCTCGAGTTAAATAATATTGAAGAGATAAAAAAAAAGGAGGAAAGATGAAGCTGTTGACCGTGATCGCCACCCGGTGAAAGCGCCGGGACTCGGAAGCTACGGGAGAATGCGGGTCCGTTCCTCCACTCCTCCTGGCCGGCCAGAAGGTGCGGGCCTCGTGCTTTTGGTTGCTGACCTGAAAGCAAACGGTGAAACACACAGATAAACGGAGATTAGCTAAATGATAGTGTAGTAGGTGTACTAATTGAAATAAAGCAAAGGAAGAACATGGCCCGGCGATACCTGGAGGTTTTGAAACCCCGTTTAGGGCGCCGGAAACAGTAGGAAAGATAATAAATGCCAACGAAATGATGTATGTGATGTGTGATGCAGTGGAGAAAAAACATGTGTGTGGTGAGCAAACAGAGAAGGACTAGAAACACAGAAACATGAAGCGTGAAGTTCCCTGCACCGGGGGCCTGCGAGGGATGTAGAAGGCCCCCACTCCCTGACGAACGGGCGGATGCTGTATGAGATTTGGCGATGGAATTCGACAGCACTTCGTGATGGTCCCCCCCTTTCCTCTGTCAGAACGGACGGACGCTGTATGAGATTTGGAGATGGAGTTCGACAGCACTTCGTGATGGTCCCCCCCCCTTTTTTCTGTCAAAACGGACGGACGCTGTATGAGATTTGGCGATGGAGTTCGACAGCACTTCGTGATGGTCCCCCCCCCCCCCTTTTTTCTGTCAGAACGGACGGACGCTGTATGAGATTTGGCGATGGAGTTCGACAGCACTTCGTGATGGTCCCCCCCCCTTTTGTCAGAACCCGTGAGCTATATATATAGAGCCCAGGGCTTCGAGCTTAATCAGTGGTTAAGGGGAATGACGGTCGGTCAAAGGCCGGTAAATGAGAGCATCGTGTCAATATTGCCAACGACATTCTCCTCTTAATCCGCCTGGAATCACGGGGGTCTAATCTGGGTGGCCTTAACAATGACGGTCTTACGAAGGCCGCCAAACATGTATGACGGTCTGGGAGGGGCCGTTCAATATACATGACGGTCCTGGAAAAACCGTTATACGTAAAGAGGAGTCAACGCCCAGACAAACAACTTTTCGTGAAGCACGTGGCTATGACCGACTGTCGGGCCTCTGAACCCTTTTCTTGTCGGCAAACAATGACGGCCCAGGGACGACCGCTATATTGACTATAACGGTTGGCATTGAGCCGCTATACAAAGCGTATCACGAGATACAAATAACCCGGGGCAGCGGAACACAACGGCCCAGTGGGGACCGTTCTATTGAGAAAAACGGTTTATAACAGACCGTTAAATACAATGAGAGGGAGGGAGGCCTTCTTTGCTGGGAAGAGCCCAAAATACTGCCAGAGGAATAATCTTTCATGTGATTGACTGTTCGGGACATCAATAATTGAGACGCAGGAACTGATTCGATTCATCGGTAAAAAACGGGTGTCAACAGGCATGCTCCAAGACAAAGGGATATGCTGCCGAAATTCACCCATATCACACCGAGTGACCGTGATATTCTCTTCTAACCCCGCTGAACCTAAGGAGTTCTGCCACTGCATGTCCTCCGATGGTCCCTCGAAGGGGGATATTAGTAAAACATTGCATCGACATACGGTGTATCATGGTATGTCGGTCCCTCTCCGGATTTCGGGTCGAATATACCCGATCTTTCACGGATCTCGTCCTGCCGCTGCATGGACAGTTTCCTATTCCCATTTGGCATAGTCCAAGACAATGGGGATATGCTGCCGGATTTGCCCCGCACCTGACGTACTCTTGCTTTATCCAGTCTATTTAATGTTCTGCGAATAAACTAGCACGCTCTTATTTGGGCTTTTGCCGCTATCCTCCTCCTGTCTTTGGCGTTTAATCAAGGGTTGTCTTCCTTAGGGAGGACGTAATTAACGTCATGGCCTTTACGGCATGGCGGACTTTTGGTCCCGACTCGGACTTCACAATCGACTGACCAAGTCAGATCGAGCGCACAATGAAATTGTCACTCCGGTGACTGGCACGCCTAATAAACCAACCAATAAACCAAATAAATAAATAAAAAAAAACAACAAGATCTTCAAAACAAATCCGTCCCCCACAGGGGCCGCAACAGGGGGGGCGTTCTGGGCTGTGGGGGCCGTCGACGGTGGGAGGGAGGGCGGCCTGGGCGGTGGGGGGCCGCCGGAGGTGAGAGAGGGAGGGGGATTAAAAAATAGTCATTAAATTTTTAATTAAATAAATTAAATGTCATTAGTTAGAATAATTTATATTTTGTTAGTTTTTTAAGATTTATTTTTGATGCCTTATGTAATTTATTTAATTATATTATGTTATAAATAATTTTAATTTGTAATAGACGATTATATATAAAATTTAATTTGTTAAAAATATCAGAATTAATATAGATGTATTAAATAATGTGTTCATTTTTACATGTTTTAGAATTAAATGTATTATTTTTATTAAAATTTAGTGATAACAAAAATTGTAGATGTAAATTGTAACATGTCGTAGAATAATATTTTTAGTTTAACATGTCGTAGATTAATGAAATTAGTGTAACATGTCGTAGAATAATGTATTCATTTTTACATGTTTTAGAATTAAATTTATTATTTTTATTAAAATTTAGTGATAACAAAAATTGTAGATATAAATTGTAACATGTCGTAGAATAATATTTTTAGTTGTAACATGATTAAGAGTATGTATCATTTGTTTATATTTATAAGTAACTATTAATTAATTGTAAATTTCTTCGTATCTTGAGTTTTGTACATGTCATTGAAGTTACTAATGTAAAATTTTACAACATTTGTAGGTCATCATGGACGGACGACGACACCCTGCGTGGGAGCACGGTTACATTGTTGAGGGTGATCGACATGTGCACTGTAGATACTGCGGACATCGTGTCACCGGCATACACAGATTTACAGAGCACCTTGCGGGAGTGGGACGCGATTGCCGTGCATGCGACCGAGTTCCTGGGGATATCCGACATTACTTTCTGACAGAGTTACGGGAGTGATATGTTTCTCGTAGCAGAGGCGGGGCATCCTCTTCTATGTCTAGAGTACTCCCACCACTAGCACAGGGCGGAGCAGGATCTTCCTCCACGTCCAGAGTTCGAGCAGCACCAGCACCAACACCAGTCGCACATGATAGAATTGAATGTATAGATGTAGTGAGGACTTTTTTTACAGATTTTCATGTACCCTCCACCGCAGCACACGATCCATCATTTGTGCAGATGGTTACATATTTTCAGTCCCACTCACATGTACCTCCACCTACTAGGATAGAGTTAGATCATACGGGTCATCCATCTCATGTATCTGATTGTGATTGGGACTCGGGCTTCACACATGACTCAGATGAGTGAATTTTAATATTTTATACTTCATGACTAGAGTTGAATGATGTAATTATTATGTCTATGTTTACTTTAACATACTCAGTGAGTTTTTTTGTATCTGTTTGCATTGTATGTTTAATTTAGAGATGTAATATGTTAGTTTTATATAGTTAATTGTGTGTAATTTAATATTGATCTATTATCATAAAAAATTAACTCTATAGTCTAATATTATTAAATATATATACTATTTAATCTTTAAATAAAATTTTATTAAAATTTTATTTTTTTAATAATTAAATTTAAAAATTTAAAAAAATCAAAAAATCGTATGATTTGGACCACTTGGTGAGAGAGCGAATCGGGTCGCTGAGCGACCCGTCCTGCGCCGAGACCGGGTCGGCCGGCTCGCACCGGTCGGCAAACCCTGAGTAACTTTCAAAATAATACCTGTACACCCTAAAATTTGTGTTTTATGGCTATAACAACTTTGGTTAACAAATTTTGGGGATATACCGGTAATATATAAAGGCAAAGAGTATAGGGGTTATTTATAACTTTTTAAAGATAAAGAAGCAATTAACTGAGCTTATATTCTCAGGGATGCAGCTCGACGGGGAGGAGGTGAGGGTGGGGAGAGAAGAGAAGGAAGAGGATGAAGTAATTCCATGGTTCGTTGGCTCATATTCTGTCGGTGCAAGTCGAGTGTGCCATATAATACATTGCGAATGTCGGGTCGACGACATGGGCACAGGTCACAGCGGAGGTGACAGAGGTGGCAATGAAGGGGGAAGGAAGAGACTGCTGCGGAGGCGGTGGAGAGAGGAGGGAGGAGGGAGAGGCTACAACAGTGGCAGCGTGAGGAGAGGGACGCTACAAAGGAGAGGGAGGAGGGTGGCATGTCTCAGGGGAATTGAGTCACCCCAACCCAGCATCACGACGAACCAGGCGTTAAGTGCTCTTCAATATCCGTATTAAAAATGAGATGTGATTTTGACCTTATTTTGCATCGACATAATTTTAGTGAAGATAAAGATAATTCCGTCCAAACATCTAATCTTAATCTAGTGATGTTTGATAGCTAGATAATTCAAGTGAGGTTGAGATAGCTAAACCTCTGTTGGGACAACTTAATCTACGTGATAGGTGGAATGATTTATCCTCGTCTTAACCCCAAAAGTGAAAATAAGTCAAAGTCATTTTAATTCAAAGTAATCTTGATACCAAGCCGACTTTCTCATCCATGAATTTTAATACAAGGTTGATTAACTCAAATTTGAGGAGGCCAATCTGACGATGGAATCACGTTACCTACCAAAATTTTGGCTGAGTTGCGTTAGGGTGTAAGAGGGGGGAGATCTCTCTAACCAAATTTAGGTTGTAGATTAGAATCATTAGATGAGTTAAACTTGAAGTTCTCCTTGACATAAATTAGGTTCTAATAGACTCCCATCCTTAACTCGATTGGAGTTGCGTCGAAAAGGCGTCAGCCATCACTGTGGTACTTAACCCCAGTAATGTACACACAGATGCGAAGTTGCAGCCCATGGAGACATGAAACATGGAACATACTAATGTTCTTAATATATATTTTGTTTCAGGCCCACTTTGTTAATCGAATAAGGTTGATTGGAATATACCATTTGTCGGTAGCACATGCTCATTCGCCGGTGACGCTAGTAACATACCTGGTGGGGACACCGGGTCTACTATCGGGCCCACTATTCGGAGCCGACGCCGCACTGCCCTAACACCGAGCTTGTGGTTCGGAGATCCGACTTCCTGAAGACTCGACGTATTTATGTGTATTGAGTGATACCCATATTTTTATGTATTTTATGTGTATTAGACTAGTCAAATAAACATGTGTATTTTATGTATTTTATTTGATTAAAACCCACAAGTCAAAAGTGGGTGGGTGGACTTTATTTTATTAGGTTAGGATATATATGTAAATAAGGAAAATTGTGAAGGTATTTGTGTAATGGACCTTCCCTATAAATAAGGGACTAAGGGTGTGTTACTAGATATGAACCATATGAATGAAAGAAGTGATTTACCTTGTGTTTTCCCCTTCCCTCATGCTCTTTTGAGTGTGAGTGTGTCGCCCGGAGTGAAACCGTCCGGCGTGAGGCCGAGCTGCGTGAGGTAGCAAGTTATCCGTCCTGTTCGTGATATCGGAGTGCCGTCGATCCTGCCCCCAACGTCGTCCTACGTTATATTTGGTATCAGAGCCCAACAACGGCGCCCCCGTCAACCCCGACACCGGCATCGTCTCTCCCCCTCTCTTTCGGTTGCTAGAGAGTGAAAAAAAAAAGAAAAAAAAAAGAGGAGAAGAGTAGCAGAAAAATCTTGAGAGAGAGAAAAAAAATATAGGAGAAAAAACTTTTTTAGCAAAGAACCTCTGAGTTACTCTCTCTCTTTCTCTTAATCTCTCTCTTTCTGTTAATCCCTCTCTCTCTCCGTGTTTTTCTCTCTCTGTGACTCTCTCAGTTCTCTCTCTCTCTGTACTCTCTCTCTCTCCCGTTCAGCGCAGCGTAAGATAGAGAAGAGAAAAAAAAAGAGCATACAGAGGAGCGGCGAGAATAGAAAAAAAAAGAAAACAATTACATGTTCGCGTGGCCGGACCTCGTCACCCGTGCCACGTTTCAAAAACAAGAGCGGCCGCAACGGCCAGCTCTTCCCCTGCGAGCCACCGCCAGCGGTGCTGCTGCCGCCACTGCTCGTCGCCGCGCGCCAGCACCGTGTCGGGGACCGCACCGCCTCCGCGACCGCCCGAGCCAGCGGCCGCGCTCGCCCGAGCCAGCGGCCGCGCCCGCCCTGCACCAGCAGGCGCGCCCACTGGCCGCCCCGCCCGCTCCCGAGCGCGATCCCGCCCGCGCCCGCTCCACCACCCGTCTGCGCCCGCCCCGCCGGCCTGTGCGCCCGGCGCCTATGCGCCCGCCCCGCCGCACCATGTGCGCCTTCCACGCCCGCACCAGCTGGCGCCCCCGCGTGACCAACCGCCTGTCGCGTTGACCGCCCTCACCGCGGCCCTCTCCCCGCGTTTGGCCGCCTGCCAACGTGATTAGCGGAGCATATATATATATTATATATATTAAAAAAAGTCAAAAGAAAAAAAGTTGTCGAAAAAAAAGTGCTCGAAGAAAAAAAGGGGGTTGAAAAGAGTGTGAAAAAAGTTTAAAAAAAAGTCAAAAAAAGGGGATTTGAAAAAAATAGTTTTAAAATTGAAAAGAAAAGAAGTGTTGGATATATATATATATATCAATTGTTTGAATTTTGTTCTTGTAACACCCAAGTCCACTACTACGTCTCGACCCGTGCCCGAGTCACCCGGAAGCCGACAGAAGGTCCGTAACTTACGGAACGTGAGTGCCCGAGAGTCTCTCTGCGCGGAGAAATTAGATTAATTTGTTCCCCTGGGTGGAAAAATTTTAAATTTCAAGCGGTTTTGTAATAAATTAAATCTTCCCTGTGCGGAGTGAATTCATTGTAACCATGAAGCTTCGTCGACGCCGTGCGGGCACGCACGTCCCCGCTCGCCTTCGTCTCCGGTCGGAGTTAGACTTTTCAGTCTAGCTAGGTACGTGCTCCAAATCACTTGCTTATTTAGTATCCTTATCATTTGTCGCGCGTCGAAGAGAGCGAGAACCCGATCTATGCAACCAGTCTCCTGGGTGCATCGCTGTGGATGGCAAGAGAGAGCTTGCTTGAGCCTATCCTTTAGGCCATAGACTGCCGCATTAGGGCACCCTAATTGTCAGGAGGTAATTCCACAACTACTTCGTCTACGGGCGAGTAACTCTCCCTGACCGGTCCCTTCTGAAAAGAGTTGACCCTTTGCCAATTAGCCAAATTCGGGTCCATAGCTTGCTAATTATCGGTCCCAGGATTGCATCATTTAGGACCAAGGTCGTGCATGCCGCGTTGGTCTAGGAATTCATCCGACCGTCTAGAGCGCCCCTCAACGCTATCCATGGATCAAGAGAGCGTGACTGCTATGCTAGTCCAGCTCGAGCATGTTGGGTTAGATGGACGCAGTCTATCTCCACTAAGTGTGGATCTAGAGGGGGGTGAATATATCAACTTGCCTAATTTAAAACTACTGTAAGTTCTAAAGCGGAATTTAGGCAAACATCAGTTAAGCTAAAAGAAGAATGCTAGACATGAGCATGAACGATGAAACCAAATAAGCTAAGCAAGAATTCCCATCGCACACAAATCACACAAAAGCACAAACACAATGCATACACGATTTTTTAGGTGGTTCGGTCAACGACCTACGTCCACCCCACACTCAACCGAGTATGGCTTCCTGCTGCGCAGCACAGCTTGCGTCCGCTGGGCTTTACAGCTTGACCAAACAATCCGCTGATACACAGCTTCGCTGGGCACTACAGCTTGCCGACTAGAGGATCTGATCCTCTGCAACCGCTGGGAAAATACAGCTTAACCCGTCCAATGGAGACTACCACTGCAAGACTGCTGACACACAGCTTGAAGAAACAGTATTCGGAAATGAAAGACAGAATCAAAACGAAAACAGAAAAACTCAAAAGCAATATAGCTCTAAGAGCAAAGCTCAGCTCTGGTTTTGAACCACGAGACTGAGATACAAGCTCACTCTCAATCTCACTCTCAATCTCACTCTCTCTCGATCTCTTCCCCTCTCTTTTCCTTCTTCTTCTCTATTTCTTCTTCTTCTTCTCTGTATCTTCTTCTTCTCTCTTTTCTCTCTGTGGATCGAAGGCTCACTGCTACTGAGTGTATAGACTTTCTCTTCTTCTCCTTCGATCAGATTTCTTCTGTGGAAGAAGGTTTGTTTATATAGCAGCAACAGCAGCAGGTGTGTGCTCTCCACGTTTCCCACCCAGCAATTTGGACCACGTGACAACATCCAATGGAGTGTCAGTACACGTGTCCTCATCTGGATACCTTGTCCTTCTCGGATCACGAGCCAGGTACCTGGGATCACGTGCCCCTCATTAGCTTCTTCAGTCCGATGTATAGAGTTCTCCGTTCACTTACTCAAGGACAGCAATCTGACTTGCTGCGTCGACGCTGTCAATCAATGGCGTTAACGCAGTGAGGCATTCCAGTAAGCCATTAGGTTCGTCTCTTTAGCTGCCGCGTCGACGCTGCTCAATTGTGGCGTTGACGCAGTGGAATAGCCTGTGAAGGTCTCTGCTTGCTTTAACTGCTGCGTCGACGCTGCTTGCTTGTGGCGTTGACGCAGTGGAAGATATCGTGAAGGCTTCGTCAACTGATGCGTGGACGCTTTAAGCTCCCAGCGTCGACCCTGTTCTCTTCATCAACAAGAATGAAGTCATAAGATTTGAGTATGTACATTGCAGTGTATATACTTCATTGTATAGACTTGTGAAGGCAGAATGCAACGTACAGACTTTACCCACTGTATGGACTTCATGTAATGCAAACGAATGTGAAGACTTTAGTGTATAGACTTTAGAAGATGAGTGCAATGTATAGACTCCATGAGACTCTAGTGCAGACAGACGATGTATAGAGTTCTCAGTTCAGCCGTCAGTGTATAGACTTGAAAGTCTTGAAGCCAATGTATGGACTTCAAGTGTGAAGACCATTGTATAGACTTTGGTTTCGAAGATAATGTGCAGACTTTGAGTTTGAAGACCAATGTCCAGACTTCAAGTAACACTGTGGATGTACAGACTTGATTGGAGTGAAGCGATGTGTAGACTTGAAGCTCCTGAAGGATGTATAGATTTCAAATATCAAGACGTTAAGGAAGACGGACAATGTACAGACTTGCTGTAACAGTCTGATGTACAGACTTCATGAAGCTCTAGACATTGAATGCTGTACAGACTTAGCCCAATGCCTGAGACGCTAACAAAGACGGACGATGTTCAGACTTGCTGACAGACTAATGTACAGACCTTGCTCAAATGCATGAGACGCTAACTGAGACGCTGGACTCTGTACAGACTTTGAGCGATGTATGGGCTTCAAAGAAGTTGGCGATTCAATGTACAGACTCTGAGGTTCAAGGCCAACGGCTGTACAGACTTAGAATATTAAGACTGATGTACAGACTTCATGCGTTGACGCTGTACACACTTAGCGAGTTGACGCTATACACACATCCAATGAAGTGTGTTGACGCTGTAACATGATGCGTTGACGTTGTACACACTTAACCAATTCAATTGAAATGCAGTGTGTGGACTTTATCCAAAATGGACGATCTATAGACTCAATCGACATGAGAGTTTCCAGTGTATAGACTCATGACAGTAAGAAATGCAGACAGCAGTGTATTAAATGCAAAGAACACATAGTCAATCTGATAGAGCAATTTCATCAAATCAAAAGCAGTTGCCAATCAATCAAAACAATGGTGTTGCCAATGAAATAAAGCAAGTGTCAACATCATCAACATAGAGGGGTCACAACAATCTCCCCCTTTTTGATGATGACAACCCCATATGAAGTAGAATAGCAACATCCTGTCATATAGATATATGTTTGATGAAAGACATGATGTGTTATGCAGATTGACATGCAGATGCTATGAAGGCATGCAACTCACTGCCTCAAACTCTCCCTTGGAATGAATTCAGAATTGAATTCAGAATTCAGACAGATATGTATTCTCCCCCTAGACATCCCCTAGACAATATTCTCCCCCTTTGCCATCAACAAAGAGGAGGGAAAGATTAAATACAATGGAGTAAGCAAGAGAAGAACTGACTGGTATTCTGAACAGGTAGTTCATGAATAAGCATTCTAAAGCATAGAGTCTTCAGTCATATAAATTTATAAACTGCTATCAGAAAGATTTCTGGTTTAAGAATGATAAACTTTGGAGTTCATGCACTACAAGCAATAGATAAGTTCACTGTGCATGATAAAATAATAAGCCACAATCATATGTGCATGAAAGATTCAGTTTCATAATATCTTACTTTCATAGTCTCAAAAAAAAAATATTGAAAGAAATCAAGTCATGTATTGAAACTAAACAAATTGACACTCATGAACTTTTCTTTTGAAGGAGCAGCATTATCAGTATTAGATCATTTTGAGCATTTAGGTACCATAAGTCTTTCTGCGTAAGGGTATACGTTTATAAGACGCCAATACCCCTAGATACTCAACAAGATGGACCATTCTGCCTATGATCAAATTCAACAGAACTGAGTTACACCTTTTTACGTGAGGGTACACGTTTATCAGACGCCAGTTACCCCCAGGTACTCAGTGAAACCAGCCTGCTGTTTTGAACATTTTAAACAGAGATAGCTGATACACTTCATGACATGAGTGTTGTCCACTTCTTTGATGGATCACTCAGTTTCTCAGTGATTTATCAGTCATTGCTCTGCCAATATTAATTTTCAATGATTTTCAATGTTTTCAATAGCTTTCTTAGCTGTCCTTTTTATGTTTCAGAATGACTTGTTCAAGAACAATACACATACGTAACCTCTCTAACATGATTTCAGATGAGTTTTCAGATTTCAGATATGATTAGCTTTGTCTGACATGAAATAAGAAAGAGGTTGAGAGTTTTATCAATTTTCAACTTACTTATATACTGATTGCAATCTTTAAACTCCAACCATTATAAGATTTAAACCATTACATCAGTTTTTGAACAACTCAAATTCTTATAAATGAAGAAGTCCATTTTCTACTGCTTAGAAATCAGAACTGACCAACAGATTGCCATAATGTCAGAGACAAGTATTCAGAGTTAAAGGTTGAATGACTTCAAGAAAGTTGAAACCACTCTGAATTTCTAGCAATACTCCCCTTGTCTATATGCATGCAACATGGCAAGAATCAATTGAGAGAGAGCTTATGCATAGGTCATGAATGAATGATATGCAAAGACATGCAAAGACTCGACAAGCTCCCCCTGAATATATGCAATACAGGACAGTTCTACATCCACATTCACATCCACATGATTTATCCAAGCAATCAAAAACAAGTCCACATCAGAAATTTTATTCACAGCAATTAAACAATCATTCATCATGCTGAAATTTACATAAGCCAAGTTCTCTTCTAAGAAACTTAAAATTTTCATTTCCAAGAGGCTTAGTAAAAATATCAGCAATTTGTTTTTCAGTTTCTATGAAATTCATTTCAATCTCCTTTTTATTTACAGCATCTCTAAGAAAATGATGTTTTATCTCTATATGCTTAGTCCTAGAATGGTGAACATGATTTTTAGCAAGGCATATAGCACTAGTATTATCACATAAAAGTGGAATGCATCCCAGATTTATCTGATAATCAGCCATTTGGTGCTTAATCCAAAGTACTTGGGCTGCACAATTACATGCTGCAACATACTCAGCTTCAGCTGTGGATAATGCTACAGTGTGTTGCTTCTTAGATGCCCAAGACACTAGACAGCCACCAAGGAATTGACAGTAGCCACTGGTGCTTTTTCTATCTACTCGACACCCAGCATAGTCTGTATCAGTGTAGGCTAGAAGCTCTAACTCACACTTAGCAGGATACCAGAGACCTAGTTCTTGGGTGCCTAGTAAGTACCTAAAAATCCTTTTCACAGCTTTAAAGTGAGTTTCTTTAGGACTGGCGTGAAATCTAGAACATAAACACACAGCAAATTGTATATCAGGCCTAGATGCTGTAAGGTAGAGAAGAGATCCGATCATACCTCTGTATAGCCTTTGGTCCACAGGTTTACCTTTAGAATCTTCATCCAAACTGGTTGATGTACCCATTGGAGTAGCTATTTCCTTGAGGTTGTCCATTTTGTACTTCTTCAATAAGTTCTTTACATACTTGGACTGAGAGATGAAGATGCCATCTTCTGTTTGTGTAACCTGTAGTCCAAAAAATAGTTTGAGCTCACCCATTGAGCTCATTTCAAATTCATCAGTCATTATTTGAGAGAATTCCTCACACAATTTGGGGTTAGTTGACCCAAACACAATGTCATCCACATAAATCTTAATGATAAGAATATCTGGATGGCTTACCTTGGTAAATAATGTTTGATCAACTATACCTCTTGTGAAGTTCTTGTTGGTGAGAAATTTGCTCAACCTGTCATACCAAGCTCTAGGAGCTTGCTTTAAACCATAGAGAGCTTTATTGAGCTTGTAAACATGATTAGGGAAATCTAAACATTCAAACCCAGGAGGCTGTCTCACATAGACATCCTCATTAATTTTCCCATTTAGAAAAGCAGATTTCACATCCATCTGCTAAAGATTTATTCTTAGGGAACATGCATAATCCAATAAAATTCTTATTGCTTCTAACCTAGCTACAGGGGCAAAAGACTCTTCAAAGTCTATTCCAAATTCCTGATTGTACCCCTGAGCTACAAGTCTGGCTTTATTTTTAATAACATTCCCCGCTTCATCAGTTTTGTTTCTAAATACTCATTTAGTCCCTATGACTGTTTCATGATCAGGAGGTGGAACCAAATGCCACACCTTATTCCTGTCAAACTGATTGAGCTCCTCATGCATGGCATTAATCCAATGCACATCTTGGAGAGCACAGTCAATGGACTTGGGTTCTATGTTTGTTACAAAAGCATAAGCATTCAGTTCATGTTGAATTCTTAAGTGGCCTCTAGTCCTAGGGGGGTCATGCAGATTTCCAATAACATTTTCTACATGATGATCCTTGAGATATCTAATATTTGCAATTGGAGTATCATGAACTTGATTTATCTCCCCCTGAACTGTAGGCTCCTCTTCATTAAGCTCTTTATGTTCTTCTTCATCCTCGGATTTGTCTGCAGGATCTCCTTCCTTCAGAATTTCACCATTGTTTTCATTCCTGCATTGACCAACATTAGAATTTGCCAAGGATTCATCAAAAACTATGTGTGGAGATTCTTCAACAGTTTTAGAGTTCAGATTGTACACTCTGTATGCTCGGGTGTTTTCAGAATAGCCAAGAAAAATTACTGGTTCTCCTTTAGGTTCAAATTTATCAAGGTCCTTTTTATCATTTATGTGAATGAAACATTTACAACCAAAAACCTTAAAGTGAGCAATAGAAGGTTTCTTACCTTTTAATATCTCATATGGTGTTTGCTGGGTAGAAGGTCTTACCATGGCTCTGTTAATTACATAACAGGCAGTGTTCACTGCTTCAGCCCAAAATTTCCTTAGTAGACCACCTTCGACAAGGAGTGTACGACCCATTTCCACTAGGGTTCTGTTCCTTCTCTCCACAACTCCATTCTGCTCAGGTGTCCTTGGTGAGGAATACCTGTGGTTGATTCCATTTGACCTGCAGAATTCATCAAATTGTGAGTTTTCAAACTCACCTCCATGATCAGACAAAATGTTTTCAATTTTCTGATTTGTTTTAACATAGAACTCCTGAAATTCTGAGAAAGCATCACTCTTATTAGATAAGAAATAAACCCAAGTATACCTAGAAAAGTCATCTACCATGACAAACCCATACCTCCTCCCTGATAGGCTGACAGATCTAGTTGGCCCAAAGAGGTCCATATGTATCAGCTCATATGGTTTGGAAGACAGATTTTCAGTTCTAGACTTAAATGATTTTCTAGTTATCTTTGATTGAGTGCATGCATCACAGATTTTGTTTTCTTTCTTGAATGAGACTTCAGGAAGTCCTCTAACCATGCCATGCTTATTTAATTTGTGCAAAACAGTGTAGCTAGCATGACCTAACCTACGATGCCATAAAAATGCTATGTCTTCTCTTCTGGTAGTAAGGCAAAGGTTAGTGTGTTGAATTTCATCTAAATTTATCATGTAAGTATTATTTATTCTTTTTCCAGAAAATTTGACAATATCAGAATCAGGTTCAAAAACCTTGCAGCATTGAGAATTGAATAAAACATTGTAACCTTTATCACATAACTGGCTGATGCTAAGTAGATTATAGGCTAACCCTTCAACCAACATAACATCATCAATGCAGCAGGTAGAACACTTACCTACCTTACCTGATCTGATAATCCTACCCTTTGTGTTGCTTCCAAAGGTGACAAGGCCTTCTACTTTCTCAGTCAGTATGCAAAATTTGGCCTTATCTCCTGTCATATGCCTGGAGCAGCCGCTATCCATGTACCACAAGTTGTTCTTGGCTGCCAGGCATACCTGCATACACAATTAGATAGAGAAATTTGGAACCCAAGACTGATTGGGCTCCAATGTAAATGAACTAGAAGCAAAACAGGAAAGCAAATGTTTCGGAATCCACATTTGTTTAAATGAATTTTGTTCAGTGGATCCTACAGATTTTCTTCTGTTGTTGTTCCTTTTCTTTTTATTTTTCTTTTTCTCATTGGCAGCAGCATGATTATTGACAGTATTGTTATTTTTGTGCCAGTGCCTTGGCCAGGGTATGTCCATAAAATTTTGGCCATAGTAGTTCCTAGGCTGGCTATGAAAATATTGATTTCTAGATGTCCAGTAACCATACCCATTGACCCAATTTCCACCGTAAGGTCTTTGATTTTGAGCACCCTGGTATGCAAGACCTGTGAACCTACCCTGAGTTCTAGACCAATTTGACCTATTGAAGTAGGTTGGCTGTGCATTGTAGTGGGTCTGAGCTCTGGGTTGATAAAAATAATTGGGTTGACTCCTAGCAGCACCCTGTCTCCCCTGTACTTTGGACCCTGTTGACCTATACACAGGTTTGTATTGGGTCTTCTTAAGAGGTGGAGGTGTTGATGGAGACTGGGTTACCTTGACCTGGGGTTTACTAAACTGTGAAGGTTGACCCCTAACCTTAGTCTGAGCCCTAGGATTCTGCTTAGATGTGCTAGCTCTACTAGGCTCACTGAGTTTTTGTTTACCCTTCTCCTCAGCACTGATCTTTTTCAGATTAGCAGTTTTGTTCATTAAATTTGTTGAGTTCATGCTAATTAGAGGTCCCTTTTCCTTTTGAGCAACAAATGAAATTGTTTTCATTCCGAATGTTTTTGTTGCACTAGAATTAAATCCTAGGCCCTCTTTTCTGAAATTAACCTTTGACCCTAACAAAGCATTTAAGTTATCTGTTCCTTGGGTCATTTTCTCAATGGTTTTTATTTTATCCTCATTGTCTTTCTGAAGTTCATCAATAGCCTTTTTCAGCTCATTATTGACATTGAGGACAGCTTCATATTTTTCAGAGATGATTTTTACTTCACTTTCACATTTTTGAATCTTCAGCTTCCACTCATCAATTTCATTTTCAAGCCTTAGATTCTCTTCCTTAGAAGTTTTTAACTCATTTTTAATTTCATCTTCTTCAGAGCATGTGAGTTTCAATTCATCAATCTCAGATTCCAAACATGCAATTTTATCAGTTAGTGTTTTATCATTTTGCATGGAATTGATTTTTCTTCTAAGATACCTATTCTCTTTTCTAATATCATCAGCTCTATCAGCTATGTCATGATAAGCATCTACCTAATCAGCAATTGTGAAGTTTTCAAATCTAGTGATTACCTCATCTGTGTCCTCCTCTCTATCTTCGGAGCTTGTTGCCATAAGGCAAATGGGCTGTTCAGATTCGGCTTCACTATCTGAGCTGCTGCTGAAAGAGCCTTCATCTTCATCACTCCATGTGGTGATCATAGCTCTTCCCTTCTTGGTTTTCTTCTTTGACCTGTCCTTATGTTTCTGATTTTTTGGACAGTTAATTTTTAGATGCCCTGGTTTCCTGCATTGATAACAGACATTAGCTTCATTTTTCTTTGCCGGTTTAGATTTATACCTTTTATCCTTTCGGCCACCACTGTATTTCTTCTGGTCGAACCGTCCTGCTCCCTTTCTGAGAAATCGCCTGAATTCTCTAGTCATCATGGCTATCTCAGATCGAGTCACATCTTCTTCTTCATTTAGGCTCTCCTCTGATGACGAAGAACTGCTGGAGCTGGATTTTGTTGATTTACTGGAACTAGCCTTCAGCGCTATCGGCTTCTTCTTCCTCTCGGCTTCATCTGTCCTTGGCATGTTTATCTCATATGCCATTAGTGAGCCAATCAGCTCATCAGCTTTAGTATTACGCAAGTCCCTTGACTCCTCCATTTTTTTTTAATAGAAAAACCTAACCTAGGGCTCAATGGGAAAGTGCACCCCTTACCAGAGGTAAGGAGAAAACCACTCCACCATCAGGCCGCTAGGAGGCGGCTATATTTCACAATATAAGAATAAAGAATTACATCAATTTGATACTAGGCAAGCCTAGTGAGTCCAGCCGAGCAACACCTTTTATAATGGAAGGGAGCTCACTGTAAGAGTAGAAAGAATTACATTTAGTGGTGCAAGCTATAGAAGCAAGTAAATCAGCTACAGTGTTTGCTTCTCTGTAGATATGAGAGATCAAGTCACATTGGGAGATGGAGCTCCAGATATCCCTGACATAGCTGAGAATTGACCAGGGGCAATGAATTTCCTTTTTGATAATTCGAACAAGAGTAAGTGAATCACACTCTATAAGCGCAGGTTTGGAGTCCATTGTCTTCAAGTATTTAATGCCATCCATGAGGACACGGGCCTCTGCTATTAAGCTATTAGAGTGACCATAAAAGTGTGAGAAGGCAAGGATAACCTTGCCTTTAGAATCCCTGATTATTCCACCTCCTCCAGTATCTTTGGTTTGCTTGCAAGCACCATCAGAATTTAGTTTTAGAAACGGCCAAGGAGGGGCAAGCCATCTCACTATCTTCATTTGTTGTCTGCCGGGTGCTTGATATTTAATACCCAATAGATCTAAGATTCTCTGGTGAGAGGACTTAGATTCCTTAAGAGAGGCAGCCGAACAAGCCCTCTTGATTTGGAAAAAGATATGATGCATGCTGCTGGTTTTGGAGAAAGGTTTGCCCTCATACTTGACATTGTTCCTGGCTTTCCAGATTTCCCACATACCAAATCCAATGGATGCAAGAGTGAAAATAGCAAAGGCCGTAGCTGTTTGAGCATAACAGATGGAATTAAGAATAAATTCCTTTATGGTGCGCCCTTCGAAGGTTAACCCTGCTGCTTTAAAGGCTGTCCAGACAGAAACTGCAATTTCACTAGTCAGAAATAGATGGGTGAGGTCTTCCACCTGCGGTGATCTGCAGCAATAGCATTTGGAGCAGAGAACAACGCCCACTCTTTAAATATTAACATCAGTCGGTATACTGTTATTCATAATCTTCCAAAGGTGAACATAGATTTTTGTAGGAACCCAACAAGACTACAGTCTAGTCCAAGGTATATCTGCAGGAAACTGATTGGTTTCCAAAAATTTGTTGGTCGATGCTACTGAGCACTGACCAGAGGGGGAGAGACTCCATACACCCACATCCGGTTCCTGATTCAGATTAACAGAACAGACAACTAGCTGAATATTGTTGGGAAGCAAGGCATAAATAATTGCAGTTTCTTCCGAGGATGGGTTTTGGAGCACTTCTCTAACAGTAGCTTTCGGATTAGGGATCTGAACCTCAGGAACAAATGTGCTTAAGCAATGTTGGCCCAGCCAATTGTCAAACCAGAAGTTGGTATTAACACCATTCCCAATAATGACCTTCTTGAATTGAAGAATATAATCCTTGGCCTTCAACCAGCTCCTTCTAGCAAAACCATTCATGTTTCTGAAATTGGCTTCCCAGAGATGACATTGGTACATGTGCTTGGCTCTAAAGTAGGAAGCCCATAAAGAATCACTGTGAATAGCAGTCCACAGCATTTTGACACGTAGGGCAGTCTCCATATTCCTAAGAGATATGATGCCAAGGCCCCCTTGGGATTGAGGCTTACATAAAGCCTTCCAAGATAACCAATGTCTTTTATTTCCATGGGTTGAGGAACCCCAAAAGAAATTTGCAAAAACCTGCTCGATCAAATTGTGAGTACCAATGTGCAGAGGAGTGGAGGATAGAGAGTAAATTGGCAAGGAAGTAAGCACATGCTTAATAAGAACCAGTCTTGCCCCTTGGGATAAAAGGTTTGCTTTCCACCCTGCAATCCTCTTTTGTATAGAATTAAGAACCCCTGCAAAATGGATCTTTTTAGTTCTACCAATCACCAAGGGAAGTCCAAGATACTTGTGAGGAAAGGACAATTTGGAGAAACCAGTGAGACTCTGGATGCGCTGAGCAACAGAATTGGGTTTCTTTGGGTGGATTAAAAATCCACTTTTGCTAATATTGATCAATTGACCTGAAGCCTGTTCATACTTGTGGAGAAGCTTGAGCAAATTTCTGATAGAGGCTGCAGAGGCTTTACTGAAGATAAGGGTATCATCTGCAAATAGTAGGTGGGATATTCTTGGACATCTCTGAAATCCTGTGAACCATTCGACCCGGCCATTACTAAAAATTTCTGTAAGGGACCTGCTCAAAGCTTCTTCAGCTATCACAAAAAGAGATGGAGCAATTGGATCTCCTTGGCGAATGCCTCTAGTGGATTTGAAAAAGCCAGCAGTGTCTCCATTCATCAAAACAGAGAACCAGCAGTTGTTAATCATTCTGTCTATCAAATTAATAAAGCTGTTACTGAAACTAAATCTGAGCATAACTGAGTACAAGAAGTCCCATTCTAATCTATCATATGCTTTTGCCATATCAAGTTTGAACATAACATTAGATCCTCTTGTTTTTCTGCCCAATTCTAGGGAGAGCTCTTGAGCAAGAGCAATGTTTTCAATAATCTGTCTACCCTTGACAAATGCAGACTGCTCGGGAGAGATGATTTTAGGCAGGATAGGAGACAGTCTTCTATTGATTATTGAAGATATAACCTTATAGAAGAAGTTGCATAAGCTTATTGGCCTGTAATCAGTAATGGCCTCTGCATTCGGTAATTTAGGAATGAGAGCAATCAAAGAGGAGGTTACATATCTTGGCAGAGGATTCCTGGAAGAGAAAGCTTCTTGTACAACACTAACTACCAAGGGAGCAATGATATTCCAAGCTTTTTGGAAGAATATTCCAGAAAACCCATCAGGCCCAGGAGCACTATCAACTGATAGACTGAAAACTGCATCATGGATCTCTGTCTCATTAGGAATTGCACACAGACTGACATTGTCTTCTTGGTTAACTAAAGAAGGAATGCAATCCAGAAAAGTATTGTCAATGCTGTGGTCTTGAGAGGAGAATGCATTCTGAAAGTGTGATACAGCAATTCTTTTCATGTCCTCTTGATCTGTAATAGTATTGCCCGCATTGATCAGCTGTGTGATTTTTTGCTTTTGTCTCTTGGCTAAAGTGGACACATGGAAGAATTTTGTATTTCTGTCCCCCTCAAGGAGCCACCTTATTCCAGACTTTTGTCTCCAAAAATACTCTTGCTGTAGCAGTCTATCTGATAGCTTGTTTTTTGCTTCTTCTAAAGCAGCCAGGTTAGTATCACTGGGTTGCAAATCATAACAGTGCTCAGCTCGAAGGACATCATCCTCAGCAGCAGTCAAGTTGAGATGAACATTGTCAAAAGTTTGTTTGTTCCATTCCCGGAGCATCATTTTCAAGGACTTGAGCTTGAGATGCAAGCAGTGAATGGGAGATGAGGCGACAGGGCTAGAGTGCCAGCAATTCTTAACATCTTCAAAAAACTTTTCATGCAAGATCCACATTTTCTGAAAGCAAAATCTGCTAACTTTCCGATCTCTGGAAGTCAATTTAACTAGTAGAGGAGCATGGTCAGAAGCCTCCCTGGATAGATGTTCTATATAAGTGGGCAGATGATTAAGCCAGTCTGTATTAAGGAGAGCCCTGTCCAATCGAGCCCAAATTCCTCTACTTCCAGATTGATTATTATGCCAAGTGTATTTAGAACCAGAATATCCACCATCAATTAACGCACAATCAGAAATACAACAGTAAAAGTCTGTCATTGCAGAGAGGCTAGGAGAATTACCTCCCAGTTTTTCATCCACATTAGTGATGCAGTTAAAGTCCCCTACAACAATCCAAGGCCCAGTAATCTGTGCATGAATGTTAGATAAAGTGGTCCACAAGGTCTGCCTTTCATTAACATTACATTTGGCATAGACAAAAGTAGAGTGAAAGTCTAGGGAGGCAGCATTAGAATGCACAACAGTGAGCTGTTGATCATCCCTGCAAACAACTGAAAGGTTCAGGGGATCTTTCCAAAGGACCCAGATGTGAGCCAGACCATCAGAGTTTGCAACAGCATTGTCCATACCCAAACGTCTGCAAATATTGACCATTCTGCTAGTGTTAATTTTAGGTTCTAGGAGCACAATGCAGTCAAGATGGTGGGATCTGATTAGGAATTTCACTCTGCCAATGGACACATCATTCCCTATACCTCTGATATTCCAAGTAATGCAATTCATAAAAGATGTTTGGTATCAGGAATGTTACCCGTGGACCCAGTCCTTAACATCGATCTGGTAATAACCCCTGATCTCTCATGATGCAATGCCAGGACATTTTGAGTTGCCGCTAGTGAAGCTATTTCCTGTCTTCTAGATGAGGCCTCTACAGCCGAGTGAGGATCATGCTCTTGCAAGGCACTCTCAACAGCAGGATCAGGAGCAATCGCAAAGGAATTAACTAGCACATTAGTTTGGATTGAAGGGAGCTCCAAATGAGGGCACACCAATTCTTCATGGTTGGCTGTTATAGAAGCTTCTTGTTGATTTATCTCTGAGGGAGCAGGATCCAAGACGGGTAAAATCGGCTCACGCCCAGGAAAAGGCTCCAAATTGAAATTTGAGACAATCTCCTTAGGAACATCTTCTGGCAGACAGTGGCTGGGAGAATTGGCAGGGTCCCCTAGATCTTGTTCAGGGGGATTTATAGCAGGGGGATTAATTGAATTGATGAAACAAGGCTCACTCAAGTCTGAATTCTGGTTAGAACATTCGCCCAAAGTTGAGCTCCTTGCATTAATCAAAACCGGGCGATTAGGTTGGTTACTACCATCATTAGCTCGGGAGTCATTAAAATTTCCATCAACTGCATTCTTCTGATTAGTAACAGGTTGCCATATTGCCTTGCCTTTGGTATCTGCACTTATTTGAATGGGCTTCACTGAGGAATCCGAATGCCTTTGACCTTTACATGTTGCTACATTATGGCCGATGCGAGAACAAGCAGAGCAATAGAGTGGAATGTCCGGGTAAAGAACATCCTGCCAGGCACCACCTCCTGGGAATCCAATCCAAACTCTGGATGGGCGGGGTTTGGAAATGTCGAGCTCAATGCAAACACGAGCAGCAGTTGTTTGGGAAAGGTTCAAAGTGGATTGATCAACTTTCAACACCCGACCAACATTACCAGCAATGGATCGAATCAAGTGCTCAATGTAGAAATTCACCGGAAGAGCTGGGAAGGAAATCCATACCGGGAGAATTGGCGAGTCAGTTGAAGGTGAAAAATCCATGGTCCATTTGAAGAACCGGAACATCCGACCATGAACTAACAACGTCTCCTTCAGCAACAGGGACAGGTAGTCTTCGTAATTCCGGAATCTTAATAGAAGATGTCTGTTGTCGAGGGCACTGATCATGAAGTCATCTTTGAATCTGCATCTGCTAATCAAATGTGCTCTAATATCCGAGAACTGCGGCCTTCCTTGAGGAGTGCGAGCTACCAGGGAAAAGGAGAAGGGGCCCAGGGACGCCGAAATCTCCTCCAGGGAGAAGAACACTGCAGGTTCCCCTTTATCAGTAAGCGCCGGAGCATGGACAGAGCCCGGAACAACCGGCGGCGCCATGGAAGAAGACAGGACTTCAGCAAAGGTTCGAACACCAGAGGCTGAGGGGAAGCCTGGACCTGTTTGAAGAGGCGAGGAGCTCCGAAGCAAGGGGACCAGCGGGGGGCCAGGCACCGAGGGGGCCACGAGAGGCCCCCGGGGTCAACCATTGGAAAAGACGACAAAAGCTAGGTCAGAAATCTCTCTCGGGGGACTCCTCCATCACTGTTGCTTTGGTGTGCCAAATGGGAGTTAGGGAGCGCACAATTTTCCTCCCTACATCATACTCTGCCTGAGGTTTCCCAAAACCTCTGAGGCCATTAGTTATGACAGTCAGCCGAGCGTACATTTCGCTGATGGACTCGTTCTGCTTCATCTTGAAGGCTTCATACTCAGATACAAGAAGATTGGCCTTCTGCTCTCTTACTTGAGATGTACCTTCATGAATTACTTCCAGCGCATCCCACATCTCCTTAGCTGATTTGCAAGCAGACATCCGGGAGAATTCTGTAGGATGCAGAGCGCACTGGATAGCATTAATAGCACTCCAATTCAGCGTGGACCTTCTGATCTCTTCCTTGGTCCATACATCTTCGTTCGGGGACAGCTCATAAGGTCCCTTGCTGACAATCTTCCAAATCTCATAATCCTTAGCCCTGAGGAACACTTGCATACGGTTCTTCCAGTATGCGTAGTTTGATCCATCAAAGAATGGGGGCTTTGTTGTTGAGTGACCTTCTGCAGTCATCCCTCGAGCATCCATCTCTGCCTATTCTCTTCGGGCGATGAGTCCCTGTAGAAGAGTTAGGCTCTGATACCAAGTGTTGGGTTAGATAGACGCAGTCTATCTCCACTAAGTGTGGATCTAGAGGGGGGTGAATAGATCAACTTGCCTAATTTAAAACTACTGTAAGTTCTAAAGCGGAATTTAGGCAAACATCAGTTAAGCTAAAAGAAGAATGCTAGACATGAGCATGAACGATGAAACCAAATAAGCTAAGCAAGAATTCCCATCGCACACAGATCACACAAAAGCACAAACACAATGCACACACGATTTTTTAGGTGGTTCGGTTAACGACCTACGTCCACCCCACACTCAACCGAGTATGGCTTCCTGCTGCGCAGCACAGCTTGCGTCCGCTGGGCTTTACAGCTTGGCCAAACAATCCGCTGATACACAGCTTCGCTGGGCACTACAGCTTGCCGACCAGAGGATCTGATCCTCTGCAACCGCTGGGGAAATACAGCTTAACCCGTCCAGTGGAGACTACTACTGCAAGACCGCTGACACACAGCTTGAAGAAACAATATTCAGAAATGAAAGACAGAATCAAAACGAAAACAGAAAAACTCAAAAGCAATATAGCTCTAAGAGCAAAGCTCAACTCTGGTTTTGAACCACGAGATTGAGATACAAGCTCACTCTCAATCTCACTCTCAATCTCACTCTCTCTCGATCTCTTCCTCTCTCTTTTCCTTCTTCTTCTCTATTTCTTCTTCTTCTTCTCTGTATCTTCTTCTTCTCTCTTTTCTCTCTGTGGATCGAAGGCTCACTGCTACTGAGTGTATAGACTTTCTCTTCTTCTCCTTCGATCAGATTTCTTCTGTGGAAGAAGGTTTGTTTATATAGCAGCAACAGCAGCAGGCGTGTGCTCTCCACGTTTCCCACCCAGCAATTTGGACCACGTGGCAGCATCCAATGGAGTGTCAGTACACGTGTCCTCATCTGGATACCTTGTCCTTCTCGGATCACGAGCCAGGTACTTGGGATCACGTGCCCCTCATTAGCTTCTTCAGTCCGATGTATAGAGTTCTCCGTTCACTTACTCAAGGATAGCAATCTGACTTGCTGCGTCGACGCTGTCAATCAATGGCGTTAACGCAGTGAGGCATTCCAGTAAGCCATTAGGTTCGTATCTTTAGCTGCTGCGTCGACGCTGCTCAATTGTGGCGTTGACGCAGTGGAATAGCCTGTGAAGGTCTCTGCTTGCTTTAACTGCTGCGTCGACGCTGCTTGCTTGTGGCGTTGACGCAGTGGAAGATATCGTGAAGGCTTCGTCAACTGATGCGTGGACACTTTAAGCTCCCAGCGTCGACCCTGTTCTCTTCATCAACAAGAATGAAGTCATAAGATTTGAGTATGTACATTGCAGTGTATATACTTCGTTGTATAGACTTGTGAAGGCAGAATGCAACGTACAGACTTTACCCACTGTATGGACTTCATGTAATGCAAACGAATGTGAAGACTTTAGTGTATAGACTTTAGAAGATGAGTGTAATGTATAGACTCCATGAGACTCTAGTGCAGACAGACGATGCATAGAGTTCTCAGTTCAGCCGTTAGTGTATAGACTTGAAAGTCTTGAAGCCAATGTATGGACTTCAAGTGTGAAGACCATTGTATAGACTTTGGTTTCGAAGATAATGTGCAGACTTTGAGTTTGAAGACCAATGTCCAGACTTTGAGTTTGAAAACCAATGTCCAGACTTCAAGTAACACTGCGGATGTACAGACTTGATTGGAGCGAAGCGATGTGTAGACTTGAAGCTCCCGAAGGATGTATAGACTTCAAATATCAAGACGCTAAGGAAGACGGACAATGTACAGACTTGCTGTAACAGTCTGATGTACAGACTTCATGAAGCTCTAGACATTGAATGCTGTACAGACTTAGCCCAATGCCTGAGACGCTAACAAAGACGGACGATGTTCAGACTTGCTGACAGACCAATGTACAGACTTTGCTCAAATGCATGAGACGCTAACTGAGACGCTGGACTCTATACAGACTTTGAGCGATGTATGGGCTTCAAAGAAGTTGGCGATTCAATGTACAGACTCTGAGGTTCAAGGCCAACGGCTGTACAGACTTAGAATATTAAGACTGATGTACAGACTTCATGCGTTGACGCTGTACACACTTAGCGAGTTGACGCTGTACGCACATCCAATGAAGTGTGTTGACGCTGTAACATGATGCGTTGACGCTGTACACACTTAACCAATTCAATTGAAATGCAGTGTGTGGACTTTATCCAAAATGGATGATGTATAGACTCAATCGACATGAGAGTTTCCAGTGTATAGACTCATGACAGTAAGAAATGCAGATAGCAGTGTATTAAATGCAAAGAACACATAGTCAATCTGATAGAGCAATTTCATCAAATCAAAAGCAGTTGCCAATCAATCAAAACAATGGTGTTGCCAATGAAATAAAGTAAGTGTCAACATCATCAACATAGAGGGGTCACAACAGAGCACAATCTCGTGGCCCACTTTGAAGAATCCATAGGCCAACTACGGACGGAACTCGATAAGAGGATCCGAGCCTTAGAAGATCGACTGAAGGGAGAGGAAGGAAGAGTGAATGGCCACGGCAATCCCGTAGCCAATCCTAGGGAGGAAAGAGAGCAAGTCCGCCCGAATCAGGCTCCCCAAGGTAGAGCGCAAGAGGCCCGTATGCCTCGAGAAAGAGCCCACGACGATGAGGATATCATCCTACGGAACGTCAAAATTGACGCTCCAAGCTTTGATGGGTCCCTAAACCCTGCAACATACCTTGATTGGGAGACCGGGATGGACCAATATTTTGACTGGCATCGCCGCATGACCCCTGCTACCAGGGTGAGGTTTGCCAAAATAAAACTCTTAGGTCAAGCCAAAACTTACTAGTGTAACGTTGAAAATCTCCTAGCCAGGAGACGGGAGGAGTCTATAAGCACGTGGGAAGAAATGAAAGAGAAATTGAGAGAAAAGTATCTGCCACCTTCCTACCATCATCGTCTTTTAGATCAATGGCAGAAACTCACCCAAGATGGAAAGTCCGTGGACGAGTACATCGTCAAATTTGACGACTTCTTCCTTCGGAGTCGAGTCATGGAGGATACCTCTGTCACCCTCTCACGGTTTAGGACTGGTGATGCGGGGCGAGATCATGGACTCGACTCCGAATGGATATGCGACTCTCGGACTCTAAACAAGCTCGTGATTGTCCCTTAACGAGGGAAGCGTCGGACGTGCACGGTTGAGAAACCGGCAAGAGCTAGGGTGGTCAATTCTCTTTTGTGCCCGGATCGAGTCACGGGACGGCTTCGCTCTCTCTTGCAGCAGCGGTGATATGAAAATATATAGCAAGCTAGGTCCTAAAATATGCTCTCCAGCAGTGGCATATAAAACATATATGGAAATAAGCAAAATGCCAAGCAAGGAGCGAATACGATACCTCCACGCTCCCGGCGTGGAGAAGACGGACTCGGCCGAAAATTGTGCTCCCGGAACAATTAATACACAATAATGACAGTAATGACTCACTGCCCACTCCATGCAGGGAGGTAAAGGGCTACACAAATGGATCCGGGAGGACCGAATTCGGGTTGACGGGCGGCTTCTCGCGTCTCTTCGGCATCACCCGAACTTGTGACTGTGGGGCTGACGTGCTGTCCGAAGGGGCCGTGTGGGACCCGGTGGCACCGCTGTAGTGGGGACATTTGGGGAAGCGCTCCCCAGGATGGCGGCACACTGGTTCGCCGGCTGGAGGCCGGGCGGCTCCGATCGGCACCGATCGGAATAATCGGCTACGGATCTGCCGGTTCTATTTTCAGGCGCACGCTCTGACGAGAACGGACGCTGCGATCAGCCTCGATGTTGGATCGACACAAAACTGGCGCCGTTAGAAAGCTTCTTTGAAGGGCTTCAACCCTATGGGATTACAGAAAAATAAACAGCTCTGTACTTCTTATTGGCGAATTTTGATAGCTACTGTTGTACAGTGCCTGAATTCTCAGATCAACAGGAAACTTGTCTGAGAACTGGTATTGACTGATAGGTATACCTCCGATTCAGTAGTTGTGTTCTTCAGCAAAGTTGTAGGAAAATGCACAAGGAAGACGGCAATATTTTTTGTGACAGGTTTAGAGGTGGCTACGAATTGTTATGATTTTTATACTAGCAGTGAGTCGGATCTGGGAACTGGCTGACAGCACTGTAGATGGCTCTGAAAATGAATTTTGAAAAATGGATGGATGGCTGATCAAAAATCAGGAAAAATCATGGAGTGAGAGGACGGTGGACAGAACTCCCAGTAAAATTGGGAGGGTTTGGAAAAATCAACAAGATGGTCGGAGGGGGGGATTACAGGGGTGCTGTTACACAGATCTGAAACTAGACAGAACTGGGAAACAGAAACACACGAAATTTGAAAAATAGTAAATGATGGAAGTTGGACGGGATTATTTTTGTGGTGGTGTGGATTGAAGATAGGAACACACCATAAAATTTTTAGATCAAGAAGATCTCGGGGCTGACTGCAGAATTTTGTGGAAGGGGCTACTGTTGGCTGAAGACAGAACTTCGACGGTGGCTCGATGGCGGTCCGATGGCGGCACGAACGGCTGCGGCGGCAGCACCGATCACAACCAGAGATTGAGGGGAGGGGATAGAGATGAAACCACTCTAGAATTGGGGGTTGGAGGAGATGAACACCAGGGGAGAGGGGAGGGGCACAAGAAGCACTCTTGATTTTCCAACAATTTTCTCTTCATTAATGCCAACAAATGGAAAATACAACCTTTTATATGCTATGTGTCTAATCAAATGTAGACCCTTGGATCTAGGGATGGAGAATGGAGGGCTGGGATGAATTGTGAATAACACACAAAAAAATAATAAAATAATAAGGGGAGGGGCGCCCCCTTGACCAAGAGGGGACAAGTTGGAAAGGTAGGTAGCCTATCTTGGAAAATTTACCCACTTTGTCTCCCATGTGGTCAATTGGCATTCAACCCTTCTAGATGGCCACCTAGGATGGTTGACCAGCCCCGCATGAATGACATAGACCAATGGAAAAGGGCTGAGGGCCCTCTTGCTGGTCCTACTGGTAAATTACATAGAAACCCATACAATCCGTGGGAATGACGCATTGGCTTACAAAGCCGTACAATTGCACATATACTTTCGCATGGATATACAAATAAACTAAAGGACATAAATGTAAAATAAAATATACATGCTCGGCGTCAATTCCCATCAACTCTCCTCGGGTGGGAGGAACTCGACCCCGTCGAGTAGGGGTATGGATGCGCGAGTACTCCGGCGGATCCATCACCGTGCCAAGTAACGCGGGTATGCTCCACTCCAAGTGACCGTCACCTGCTCATTCCATATATACTCGATATGCACAAACTGCTATGGGTTAGAGGTGGACACTCCGAATGGGGCACTCAGATAGAGAACCGATCCCATACTCGTCGAGTGAGTCCAATCGCCTCTTACTCATAAGAGATCGACAACGAGCTTACACAAGACACATGCAGACTCACCATGCACTAACACACATATGCAAACCACACAAATAAGAAATAAACTCATGCATGACTCTAGACAAATCTATGGTTAGTCCGACCCGTACATGGATGACGGCGGACCAGGACACCCGAACGTATGCCATGCATGCATCTGACGTAACCGGTGGTTGACATCATGTGAAAATCCTAGACCTCCTAAGGTGGGCCATGCATGCATATGGGATGTGGATGTGGGAGGACCAGGAGTATTACCCCTAGATGATGGTGTATCTTGTAGGTGTACGGGCTTGGTGGGCGTAGATGACCCGGCCCGTGGGGTAGGAGTGTGATAGTGGACTCCCTCTAAGAAGTGAAGTATATATGGAGGGTCTAAGGATCCACTAGGGAGTGGGTCAAAGGGATCAAATAAGGTATGACCCCTTGTGGTGGGTTCCCACAAGTCATGGTCCCACGTGTAGAAGTTTTGAAGGTGTGGATAGTCACCTTCTTGAATTGTGACGGGTGGGACGGGGATCGTAGGCAAGAAGTATGATTCCTCCCTCGGACAAAAGGGAATGAATTCGGGCTCGTCCGGTAGCGGGAGAAGTAGAAGAACCTTCGTGGTGACGCAACTCACGGTGCACTCGGAGGTAATGGACCCGAAGGCCGGATGGGTGAAGCTAAGACTAGCGGGTTGGTCAAAGCCTCGCGCCAAAAGATGCGTCAACTTCCATTGTGAATCTAATCCCATGACAAGATCATCCAATGTGTCAACATGGTGACTAGATCAAAATGTGGTATGGAAGGAGTTGACCGGCACTAAAGGGAGGATGGGGTCCATAGATGGAAAGGGAGGTGAGACCAAGCCATCCTTGAGCCAACTAAAAAGCGGCTCGGCGATGTATAGTGTACCCGTTAGAAATACGGGTGGCTCGGGCCTTGGTGGCTCCAAATGAGATGGTTCCGAATCACGTTCGGACGTAGAGGGTGGTGGCATTGGAGCTCTCGAGGGTGAAGAAGATCTTATCATTTCCAACAAATCCGAAATCATTTTCTTGAATTCCTCAAAGGAGCGGGTTGGAGTAGGGACCTTGGGGTGGACTCGCTCCTCGTCCCTCGGCCTAGGTGTGGTCCTAGGCTCGGCTATAGGTGAGGCTTCCACTCGGTTGGAGGTACTTGAGTGGGTTGGGATGGGGGTGCCAAGGGGAGGCTGGTTGGAGGTGACTGGGCGGGCCACTAGATTGGGGTCACCTTGGTGGGCTTGGACGGCGGTGAAGGGGTGGGATTGGGTAGAGGTGTGGCCCACTTGATTGTGGGTGAGTTGGTGGGGTTGGTGAGTGGTATGACCTCTGTGGTTGGAGGTAGGTGGGCGGGGAAAGTAGACCCTCCTAAGCGCTCTCTTCATTTCCCAACATGACTCGATGGGCCTTAGATTCCTATCCTCCCTCCAATATTTGATGTCCCTCCATGTTTCGGCGGCTTCACCAAAAAGTCACCTTTTGGCAACATCGACTTGCATGGGCCCATACATATTGTACACCTTGAAGTAGTCGTCCATAATGGCTTCCCACTCTAGGTAGTCACCTGGGTCATCGGACCCATAGAAGTCCCGGGTTTCGAGCCTAGTGGTGTGATTCGGGTGGTCCTTCCATTTGAGATAGTATCGCCACCATGGATAAGATCCGGGTGTTCGGTAATCCATGGGACACGGAGAAGCTAGTGGATGGCCATGTCGACACTAGTAGATAAACCAACTAGACAATGGACTACAACCCTAGACATGACGACCAAGACTCGGTACGTGGCGGAGCTAATCGATCCGAAGATCACTCGTGCAAATGTGCGGTCTTCCCGATAGGCGTAGCCTAACGTTCGGACAACACCTTTTGATATACCGACTAATGGTATGCAAATGCAACTCCGAAGACTGACTTAGACACTTAGACTTAAATGACACTCTATTTTTTTGTTTTTAGACACCCTAGACTCAAACTCGCTCTGATACCAAATTGATGCGGGACGAGACCATGGACTCGACTCCGAATGGATATGTGACCCACGGACTCTAAACAAGCTCGTGATTGTCCCTTAACGAGAGAAGCGTCGGACGTGCACGGTTGAGAAACCGGCAAGAGCTAGGGTGGTCAATTCTCTTTTGTGCCCGGATCGGGTCACGGGACGGCTTCGCTCTCTCTTGCAGCAGCGGTGATATGAAAATATATAGCAAGCTAGGTCCTAAAATATGCTCTCCAGCAGTGGCATATAAAACATATATGGAAATAAGCGAAATGCCAAGCAATGAGCGAATACGATACCTCCACGCTCCCGGCGTGGAGAAGACGGACCCAGCCGAAAATCGAGCTCCCGGAACAATTAATACACAATAATGACAGCAATGACTCACTGCCCACTCCATGCAGGGAGGTAAAGGGCTACACAAATGGGTCCGGGAGGACCGAATTCGGGTTGACGGGCGGCTTCTCGCGTCTCTTCGGCATCACCCGAACTTGTGACTGTGGGGCTCATGTGCTGTCCGGAGGGGCCGTATGGGACCCGGTGGCACCGCTGTAGTGGGGACATTTGGGGAAGCACTCCCCGGGATGGCGGCACGCTGGTTCACAGGCTAGAGGCCGGGCGGCTCCGATCGGCACCGGTCGGAATAACCGGTCACGGATCTGCCGGTTCTGTTTTCAGGCGCACGCTCCGACGAGAACGGACGCTGCGATCATCCCCGATGTTGGATCGACACGAAACTGGCGCCGTTAGAAAGCTGCTTCAAAGGGCTTCAATCCTATGGGATTACAGAAAAATAAACAGCTCTGTACTTCTTGTTGGCGAATTTTGATAGATGCTGTTGTACAGTGCACGAATTCTCAAATCAACAAAAAACTTGTCTGAGAACTGGCGTTGACGGATAAGTATACCTCTGATTCAGTAGTTGTGTTCTTCAGAAAAGTTGTACGAAATTGAACAAGGAAGACGGCAATATTTTTTGTGACAGGTTTGGAGGTGTATACGAATTGTTATGATTTGTATACTAGTAGTGAGTCGGATCTGGGAACTGGCTGACATCACTGTAGATGGCTCTGAAAATGAATTTTGAAAAATGGATGGATGGCTGATAAAAAATCAGAAAAAATCATGGAGTGAGGGGACGGTGGACAGAACTCTCAGTAAAATTGGGAGGGTTTGGAAAAATCAACAAGATGGTCGGAGGGGGGGATTACAGGGGTGCTGTCATACAGATCTGAAACTGGATAGAACTGGGAAACAGAAACACACGAAATTTGAAAAATCGTAAATGATGGAATTTGGACGGGATTTGTTTTGTGGTTGTGGGGATTGAAGATAGGAACACACCATAAAATTTTCAGATCAATAAAATCTCGGGGCTGACTGCAAAATTTCGTGGAAGGGGCTGTTGTTGGTTGAAGATAGAACTTCGACGGTGGCTCGATAGCAGTCCGATGGCGGCACGAACGGCTACGGCGGCGGCACAGATCACAACCAGAGATTGAGGGGAGGGGATAGAGATGAAACCACTCTAGAATTGGGGGTTGGAGGAGATGAACACCAGGGGAGAGGGGAGGGGCACAAGAAGCACTCTTGATTTTCCAATAATTTTCTCTTCATTAATGCCAACAAATGGAAAATACAACCTTTTATATGCTATGTATCTAATCAAATGTAGACCCTTGGATCTAGGGATGGGGAATGTAGGGCTGGGATGAAGTGTGAATAACACACACAAAAATAATAAAATAATAAGGGGAGGGGCGCCCCCTTGACCAAGAGGGGACAAGTTGAAGGGTAGGTAGCCTACCTTGGAAAATTTACCCCCTTTGTCTCCCATGTGGTCAATTGGCATTCAACCTTTCTAGATGGCCACCTAGGATGGTTGACCAACCCCACATGAATGACATGGACCAATGGAAAAGGGCTGAGGGCCCCCTTGCTAGTCCTACTGGTAAATTACATAGAAACACATACAATCCGTGGAAATGACGCATTGGCTTACAAAGCCGTACAATTGCGCATATACTTTCCCATGGATATACAAATAAACTAAAGGACATAAATACAAAATAAAATGTACATGCTCGGCGTCGATTCCCATCAGCTGGCCTACACGAGAGTATTCAGCGGGAATTATTCTTGCGGGAGGTTAACACCCTCGAGCACGCCTACCAGGTTGCACGAGATGTTGAGAGGTTTCAAAGGGTGGTCCCACCTCGGGTTCCCATCTACCGCAAACCTGAACCCCGAAACCCCATACTCCGCTATACTGAGAGAGCTGGCCCCTCCACCTCCTACGTCCCTACTGCTACCCCACTTAGGACCGTTGCCCCTACTGCTCCTTTCCCACGGAACCCCTTACCTGCACCCGCGGCTGTACCCAGGCTGGAGTATACTCCGCCAACTGAGAGGAGAGATGACAAGGGAAAGTGAGTCATCCCTAGCACCTCCCAACCAGTCCCTGTCTCGGGAGTTCGTTGCTTTAGGTGCCATAACCTAGGGCAGATTACCTCCAACTGTCCCACCCGAGCCTTAGTCATCACCGACCCCCAGTCTGTAGAGCTTCCACCTCAGGAAGGAGAAGCCATTGAGAGATACGAGGCTGATCCTGACCTCATCACCCAGTTTGAGGAAATAGATGCAGGGTATGATGGAACGCATGTCGAATACATGCAAGTGGAAAATATTACCGAGAGTTCGAATCAGGGAAGACTGGGTGTAGTTCGCTGCATCCTTATCCACCCCTAGGAGGACGACTGGCGTCGAACCTCCATCTTCCAAACATACATTATGGTAAAATCCCAACCCTGCAAGGTGATTTTTGACAACGAGAGCTGTATCAATGCAGTCTCTTCAGACTTTGTCTCCCGTCTAGGTCTACCTACCCATCCTCATCCGAGGTCATACAATGTGGCTTGGGTTGACGACACGTCTATCCCAGTCACCACTACATGTGTCATTCCCATCCAATTCCAGTCCTATCAAGGACAGATTCTGTGCGACGTAGTGCCAATGAAGGTCGGTAGCATCATCCTAGGACGACCGTGGATCTATGATGTAGACCTTACTACATTCGATTGGTCCAATCAGTGTCCCTTCTCACATAATGGGAAGAAGATACAGTTGTACCCGGCACCCCCAAAGGTGACCTCGGGAAAGAGTTCCACCTCCACCCCCACTGGAACCCCCAAGGTTCAAGAGAGTCCTCAGACTCCCATTGAAGGGAAACTTCTCATTCCCTATCCTCCTACACCTATTACACCCATTCCTAAGGCCCCTAAGGTTATGACTCGATTAGGCGCCTTAACTTCATAGGTGTCCGTGAGCTGAATAGGGAGGTTGCCGTGGGTGCCCCTGTCTGGGCTATTGTTGTCACCATCACACCTGAGGAGTCTCGAGTCTCAGTCCCACCCGAGGTCCAGGCAATTTTGCAGGACTTCCCAGATATTTTCCCAGAGGACTTGCCCTCTAGACTCCCTCCCATGCGTGACATTCAACACGCTATTGATATTGTCCTCGGGTCCACCCTACCCAACCTTCCCCATTACCGGTTGAACCCCAAGGAGCATGCTGAGCTCCAAAGGATTGTCGAGGACCTTATCCAAAAGGGTTTCCTCAGAGTGAGCAAGAGCCCATGTGCTGTCCCTGCCTTGCTCACACCCAAGAAGGATGTCACCTGGCGGATGTGTGTTGACAGCTGCGCCATCAATAAGATCACTGTCAAGTATATGTTTCACATTCCCCGTCTTGATGACATGCTTGACATGATGAGTGGAGCCACCATCTTTTTCAAAATTGACTTGAAAAGTGGCTACCACCAGGTCCGGATTCGACTAGGGGATGAGTAGAAAACAGCCTTCAAAATAAAAGAAGGTCTGTATGAGTGGCTTGTCATGCCGTTTGGGCTATCCAACGCCCCCAGCACTTTCATGAGGCTTATGATAGAAGCCCTTCGTTCTCTCATTGGTCGCTTTGTTATCGTCTACTTTGACGACATTCTCATCTATAATCACATTCCTCAGGATCACATCCACCATTTGAGGGAAGTTTGCGAGACTTTGAGGAGAGAAACCCTGTTTGTCAACCTTACTAAATGTGAATTCATGACAGACCGGGTCACTTTTCTCGGATTTGTGGTTTCGAGTCATGGAGTGTCTGTGGACCAATCCAAGGTCCGAGCCATAGTAGACTGGCCAGAGCCCCAGAATGTCCATGACGTTCGAAGTTTCCATGGGCTAGCCACTTTCTACAGACGCTTCATTCAGGGTTTTAGCACCATTATGGCACCCATTACGGATTGTATCTGTAAGGGGAATTTTGAGTGGACCAAAGCCGCCTCCCAGGCTTTTCGTACCATAAAGGAGCTCATGACCAAAGCCCCTATCCTCCGTCTGCCAGACTTTTCCAAAGTCTTCGAGATATCTTATGATGCATCTAGCGTAGGAATAGGAGGAGTGCTCAGCCAGGAAAGCCACCCCGTGGCTTATTTCAGTGAGAAGCTTTCTGATGCAAAGCTTCGTTACTCCACCTATGATAAGGAGTTCTATGCCGTGGTTCAAGTCCTCAAACACTGGAGACACTATCTCTTACCTCAAGAGTTTGTTTTATATTCGGACCACGAGGCTCTGAAATTCCTTAGCTCTCAGAAGGGCTTAAACCCTAGGCATGGTCGGTGGGTAGAATTCCTCCAGTCTTTCACATTTGTCCTAAAACATAAGGCTGGAAAGGAAAATAAGGTGGCCGATGCCTTGATTCGAAGGGTCTCCATTCTTTCCACTGTTCGGGTAGAGGTCACCGGATTTGACAGCATGAAGGAACTCTATGGAGAGTGTCCTGATTTTGGCCCTGCCTACTCTGCTCTGTCTGCTGGACCCTCGATAGTCTTTTCTGACTATCTACTCCAAGATGGTTTTCTATTTCGAGGGCAGCAACTCTGTGTCCCGAGGACTTCTATTCGGGACTTCCTGATATGGGAAATGCATGCTGGAGGTCTTGCTAGTCACTTTGACCGTAACAAGACCATCCATTCTGTGGAGGAGTACTTCTATTGGCCTGGCCTGAAGAGAGATGTGGCCAAGATTGTAGCCCACTGTAGGACATGCACGATTGCCAAACAGGTCAAACAGAACACTGATCTCTACACTCCTCTCCCCGTTCCTGATCGACCATGGGTTGATGTGAGTATGGATTTTATCATTGGTTTACCTCGCACTGCTCACAAGCATGATTCCATCTTTGTTGTCGTTGATAGGTTCTCTAAGATGGCCCACTTCATTGCATGTTCCAAAACATCTGATGCATCTAGAGTAGCCCATTTATTCTTTGATGAAGTCGTGCGTCTGCATGGTCTCCCCCAAACCATCGTGTCTGACCGAGATGTCCGGTTCACTAGTTACTTCTGGAAGACACTTTGACACCTAGTTGGCACCAAACTCAAATTCTCCACTGCCTATCACCCACAAATCGATGGGCAAACAGAGGTCGTCAATAAGAGTTTAGGGAATCTCTTGAGGTGTCTCGTAGGGGATCATTCGGGCACTTGGGATCTTCTTTTACCCAGAGCTGAATTTGCATACAACAGCTCCGTCAATAGGTCCATAGGTATGAGTCCATTTGAGGTCGTGCATGGCTACAAACCTAGGAAACCTGTTGATCTCATTCCCCTTCCCCTCGAGTCTAGAACATCCAAGTCAGCTGAGGAGTTTGCACATCATGTCAAGAGTCTGCATGAGTTGATTAGCAAGAAAATCAACCTCAGTAATGAAACCTATAAAAAGTTGGCTGATTCGCATAGGCGTCACTATGAATTCCAAGAAAGTGACATGGTTATGGGTACGGGTTCGACCCGAACGACTCCCCTCGGGAGCCGTTAAAAAGTTGCAAGCCCGTAGTGATGGACCCTTCCCAATTCTACAGAAGATTGGCTCCAATGCTTATGTTGTAGACTTACCTCCCGAATATGGGATTAGCTCGACCTTTAATGTGGCAGACCTAGTGGCCTACCAGGAACCCACAGCGATTCCTAGTGACCCTTTTGAGCCATCTCCTCCCATTGAGAGTGAGCCCACCCCTGTGCGTCCCACAGCCTCGAGAGTACCGCGTGAGCACATTGAAAGGATACTGGACGAGCAGGTGACCACTACACGGAGCAGGGTGTACCAGCGCTACCTTGTCTGCTGGCGAGACCGTCCACCTTCTGATGATTTCTGGATCAGCCGGGAAGATCTCCAACGCCTCGATCCAGATCTGCTAAAGCACTACCACAGCAGTGTCCCCCCTTACTCGACGGAGTCAAGTTCTAGCCGTCCCGGGAGGGTTAGTGGGGACACTGGGTCTACTACCGGACCCACTATTCGAAGCCGACGCCGCACTGCCCCGACACCGAACTTGTGGTTTGGAGATCTGACTTTCTGAAGACTCGATGTATTTGTGTGTATTGAGCGATACACGTATTTTTATGTATTTTGTGTGTATTAGACTAGTCAAATAAACATGTGTATTTTATGTATTTTATTTGATTAAAACTCACAAGTCAAAAGTGGGTGGGTGGGCTTTATTTTATTAGGCTAGGATATATATGTAAATAAGGAAAATTGTGAAGGTATGTGTGTAATGGGCCTTCCCTATAAATAGGGGGCTAAGGGTGTGTTACTAGATATAAACCATATGAATGGAAGAAGTGATTTACCTTGTGTTTTTCCCTTTCCTCATTCTCTTTTGAGTGTGAGTGTGTCGCCCGGTGTGAGACCGTCCGGCGTGAGGCCGAGCTGCGTGAGGTAGCAAGTTATCCGTCCTGTTCGTGATATCGGAGTGCCGTCGATCTTGCCCCCGATGCCGTCCCACGTCAATACCTTTACCGCCTTTGATATATTTTCTGCTAATCGGGTGTAATAGGTCAAAAAGTGGGAGAAACGAAGAATAAGTCATTTGATTGGGTGGCGTCGAATGATATTCGATTGAGAGGGGTAGAACAATCCATTCGTCTTTACCCTAATCAATTAACAAAATGAGACTTAACGAGTCTGATAAAAGTAATAAATAATATCAAACTAGTCATTTTTATAAGGGACTACAGTTCTTCTTTGTCCTTTACGTTTGAAGTTCTTAATGCCCTGTTTGGTCGTACAATAATAGTTTTACTTTTAATGCTCCAGAGTACATGACATCAATATTCAAACTCATGTGGGAGGAGTATGGAAGATGACAACTAAAGAAGAAGAATGGGATTAGTGGTGGATGGAGAATAGAAGCCAGAGCCTTCTGGCGTAGAAAATCTAATTGTATCATTTTCAAATACGTACATATTTGGACTTGTGTTAAAATTGATCACGTAGTGTTAAATCTCCTATTGAGATTAATAGAATATGTCTAAATACTTACTATCAATTAATATTAAAATGGATACTTATAGAGATATTTGATACAACAAACAAACACCCTCGAAAAATATTTCTTCGCCTTTGGTGGATGAGGATCTTCTTGACTTCTTTCCTTGCGAAGAATTTCTACATGGTTCAATGGGTGCCAGAGTGTACACCGCTGTGATGGCATGCACTTCATATGCAGTAAACATTACTCGTTTAACTCGATATATGAACCTACTACAATTGCGTACGTGGCTAGATGCCATTGTGATTGGGAACCATGAATGCTTGAAGGAGATTGTTTTTGTGTGTGTGTGTGTGTGTGTGTGTGTGTGTATGTGAGAGAGAGAGAGAGAGACGATGGAGAGTTTAAGGCGATGTTGTTTCGGAGGCTAGAAAGTTGGTGAAGTCGCCGCCGGCATGACCAGCTCGGGGGAGCCGCCCCAGCTCTCCCCTCCCCCTCTCTGCCTTATGTGGCTCCGCGGGAGCCTCTCTCTTCATCGGCCCCTACCTATGCTCTTCCTGGCCCTTCTGTGGTTGTGCAAGCTTGTACCTTTGCCCAGGCGTTGTCTTCGTCTTTGCTTCCTCCTGTTCTTGACGTCCCGGTGCATGGCCCTCCTAAGACGAATAGGGGTGAGCCTACTGCTCTCTTCTTTGTGGAAGAGATTAAGCGTTCCTACCCTCTCCTTGAGCATGCGATCATTGCTCGTACTCCTCAAGGCAGACCTTCGTACCAGGAGATTCGAGCACACCTTGTGCACATATGCCAATTTCAGAAAGATTTTATTATCAGTGCCCTTGATGCCAAACATCTCATGCTCCACTTTCAATCCCATGATGATTATTTACAGCTATTGCTAAAGGAAAACCTCTTACGTCCAAGGCCAGCTATTTTGATTCTTCAAATGGACCATGGCTTTTTCACATTTGGCTGATTCACCTAGCATCCCAGTTTGGTTAGAACTGTCAGGGTTGCCTGCGAATCTGTATCAAGAACTATTTATGCGTTCTATTGTTGCTTCTGTATCAAGAACCATTTCTGCGTTCTAATTGCTGGGGGTATTGGCCATGTTCTTAAAATTGGTAGGAATACTCTGATGCTTTCTAATACCTCGACAGCTCGTGTCTGTGTCGAGCTTGACATCTCTTCTCCGCCGCCCTCCGGGATATGGATTGGATTGCCTGGGGGAGGGGGTTGGCAATCTATTGTCTATCCCAATTTACCTTCCTGCTGCTCCTCTTGCTCCCGTACGTCTAGGTCACTCTTTCATCTAATTTCAAGAAAAAGTAGAACATAGGAGAAGGTCCCTCTAAGGCTCCAGAAGCCCAAACGACTGCGCTTCCTCCGCGTACAAAGGCCAAATAGCCTAGAACGGAGTGGAGATGTGTTGAAGGAGGCCGTCGGAAAAATACTGATGCCCCGGCTATTGAGACCTCTAACGGCTTCACCTTGCTCCAAGCTGAGGGTGATCACGTTCATTCTCATGTTGGTGTTTAGGCGGCCCAAGAACTGCCGACCACGAATGCTTCTCCGTCCTCTATGCAGGATGGGCGGTTAGCGAACAAGGCGTTTTCTATTAGTCGTCTTGTAGGCGATGTTTATGAGAAGGTGATTGCTCCGACCACCACCTATGGTGTCCCTCCAGTGGTGACGGTGCCGCTTGAGTCTTTTTCTAACACTAATCAGGGTATCGCGGAAACGGCGTGCCCAGTTCTTCCTCAGCTGGATTCTCTGATTATGGCTGATCCATCGGCACAAGATCTAGATCCTTCGGATTCCACAATGGTGGCCGTTGCCACTGCGAGCCCTCGCGCCACCAAGGATCTCACTCCCTCTTTGGCTCCACCGGATCTTGCAGTGATTCCAGCTTGGAATGCTCCCTCGGAAGATTCACCTGCCTTTGATCTTCCCGACGGTTGTGCATCAGTGGTCCGCGATCTTCCCGACGGTTGCGCAGCGGTGGCCCTCGATCCTAGCGGCGCTTGCGCAGCGGTGGGTAGTGATTCGCCTGTCCCTGGCCATCACGGTGAGTGCGGAACGGTGGATGGCCCAGGTCCTTCTTGCGACTTGTTTCCTGCTCCCTTTCAAGGCCTAGTGGGCCGTCCTCTCCAATCCCATTGGGTCCCTTTGGTTGAGATTATTCAAGTGGATTTTTTTAAAAAATCCCTACATTTATTATATGTCAGAGTGTCATAGATTTTAGACCTCGAAATCTATCCCGAAGTTCCATGAGAGGAGCTTTTGTAGATTATTGAACACCCCTCCTTTTGTGTCTTTCTCTCTCCGTTTTAAAAAATCCACCCATCACAAAAATCGAGACACTTTTGAGTCATTTGGTTGAGATGAAACCCTAATAATCCCAACCAAAGGGGCCATCCCTCACAGATTTTAGTCTGAGTCCATCGCTCTCCTCTTCTCCAACGGTCAACTCTTTCTCAATATCTTCGTGCCGTCAAAAGTTCATCTCTAGTTTGAGTCATAAACGTGGTGTTTGAATTTGCTTACCTGTCCCCCGGGCTCGTTCTCCGAGCCCTCCTCACAACAGTCCTCCTCAAGCTACTGCTACCGATTGTCTAATTGTGGAATTGACTTTAACAATTTTATTGCAAAATTCGTGGAGTTAAATGTCAAGGGGTAGCTGGCATCCCCATCGTTGCTCTAAATATTAATACTCTCCCGTTTATCTCTCAAGAGACTTAAACTCAAATTCCGTTGAATAATGGAGCTTTTCTTACTGCCCACAAGACTTGGGTCGATTATTATTTGTCGAAGGAGTTTGATCAAGAAGAAGAAGATAATAAAGAATATCGTTATCTCCGTCGCCCAGGTCTTCGTCCCCGATCTCTATATTTACGTACCTTTTCTTGAGATCGTTCCTCTTTATAATTATTAAAGAATCGTCTCCCTGGCTAACTTATTTGTTTTTGCCGTATAATCTCTTAATTTAATTTTTCTTCATTCTTTGAGCCGACCTTCACATTGTCCGAAGGGTCGTACCATTCGTCTGGCTAATGTCTCTTGCTCCTATTAGTGACTTTTAGCCATCCGTTTATTTTTTTCATAATAAATTTTTATTTTGAAACAAACTTTGACTCAATATACTATGTGATATTATAAAATAGCTTAAAATTTATGATATTATATGATATTCTATATTGTTCTACCTCAAGGTCCTCAACCCATAATCGCCTTGTGTTCACACATGTCACATTTGTAAAAGGCAAGGAGTGAGAATTCATGTCAGTGAGACACATCTCAACCAACGGGGAAGGCACGTGAGACCACCAACGTCCACAAGGCTAGGAAGTTCACATGGCTCCCGGTAAGTGTCCACAAGCTGGGTCCAAAGCATAGATATTCATGTCTGCACTTTACAGGTCTGTCGACCTGGGCTGACACGGACCTCATCTAAAAACCTTGCAGGCTGCTTGGCAAGAGCATGGAATCGGCCATCCACTTCCACTTCATATTCGTTATTGACAGATTATATCAAATTCGATATTGAGGTCGCTTTTGAAAATAATGTTGGTTGTAAGGATCTTTTTAAAAATCCCGAGGGCCATTTTGACAATGGAGTAAGATAAGGTGGGGTGACATGCTCTGGATGACGTGCTCATCTCTAAACACCATTTCACCCCGAACACCTCGTTCGATCCCTATCATGCGAATGAAAAAATCACCTTCAACCCCATTTCAACCAGATTAAGTAAAGTGCATCCAAAGTTGAATACGTGGCCAGACGAGAATACGCCATCCTAATCGAGCTGTTTTCGCATATCAAAGTCGACCTAAAAGAGAGAGAGAGAACATTATCTTGAGATCAATATTAATTATTAGAATCGGATCGATATCTAGACCGGTCAATAGGTTGGTTCGGTTCGAATTCGGTTCGAACTGATTAGACCGTTCAATCGAATCGATTTGAACCGTGACGTCCGACTCCATTATATAATCCAAGATAATAATAAATAAGATATAATGATCAGAATAAAAAAACATACATATATAATTATTAGTCATAATTATATGATTACGTAAGTAAAAAAATAACAATAACGGTTAAATAAAGTAATAAAGTAATAAATTGATCTTAAAAGTTTATAATATTTCATTGGTTTTCACTCTTCACAAGTTGACATCTATGTTCCTTTAAAATTTTAAACTTTTAAATATATATAAAATAAAATGATAAACAATAATAAATCAATAATAGTAAGATAATTTTGTCAACACGTAAATATCATTTTAAATATCTAAATATATATATATATATATATATATTTATATATTTATTTTTTCAATTTAAATAGTGAATCGGATCGGATTTATTCATATCGGTTCACCGGTAGAATCGCGGTTCGTCTAGTTCATCTGATTTTTTAACATTAGATCGGATCGGTTCTTAGATCGGTTGACGGTCAGACCGGTCCAACTAACCCATCGATCCTATTCTGATGACACCGCCTAAGATAGATTTTTAGGGATTTTGATATCTAAGACGTTTTATTATATTATGTCTTTTTAAATTTAGAAATTTAGAAATTCACATAAAATAAAAATTGACGAGACATGAGAAGATTTGGAAGGGATTTTGAGTGGTTGAAAACTCTAATATTTGGAATCTTCGAAATCTCTCCCTAACATTTTTTTCCAATTGGGTCAATAGAATCGGCTAATTCAAATATTAAATGTGAATAAATATAGATAATTACATATTCACCTTGTACGTGGCCCTCAACAGGTTACGTGTGAAATCCCCAGCTGCCCTCGGATAAAAGAGTTGGTACTTGGATCACGTCTCGGTTGTGGTGAGGATGACCACTAACTTTGCTTCTGAATGGGCCAGGGGTTCCCTTTTATCTTTGGATCATCATGAGAGGCGATAAATAACTAAGGTGGCACACACCCCTCATCTCTCCTCATCACAACTCCAACAGGAATTGTATTGATGGTCTTGCATTCCTCAAATTTCTTCATAATTTACTTTTCTAATTGATGTGTGAAGTTAATAATTGAGAAATTATTTTCCAAACGCTTAAAATATTTCTTTTTCTCTTCAAATGTATATATGTTTTCATCTCCCCCTATGATTGAGAAAAATTTCCCACGTCTTTCTCCCCCCCCCAGAATCCCTATCGGAGGACAGAAATGTCTAGTGCAATCTACAAAAATTGAACATATGTGTTTATTTTACCAAAACTTGTTTCCCATAGGCCTTCAGTCCTTTTTAGAAATATTACCCATAATTCTTTATTTTTGAAAAAAAAATCAGAGTGCATGATGTGGCGCATCCTCCTAGCTTGCAGGCATTTCATAATTTGAGATATATAATAACTTATCTCGCTCTCTTAAATCTAATCATAATATAATTGTACGGTGCGGACCTTGTGGTATTAACTTATCCCTAATGAGAAAAACGAGAGTAATATTTGCTGCATCTCACGACTGTAATTACACTCCGATGGGGATGCACCAAGTTACATATTTATTTTTAAAAATATGAGAGGTGAGATCGTACACGAGTCGATTTTGACATAAGACGATCTAAAAAAATAATTAAAAATGGCCTACATAAACAGTAACTTTTTATTGTGTACATGGTCTGTTTTTTCCTTTTTTTGAGTTTTTCGTACATCTGAGTGGGAGAGTGGATCACTGGCATGGTAAGTTGGGAGAACATGAGTACAATGTCACAATTTTTTCTTTAAAAAAATTTATTACACACTCTGGGGGGTGATACGAGCTCAAGAATGCAGCGAGCGTTAGTCGAGAAGAAATCTGCATCATCTCATGTATATGCTGATGAATAGGTCCATAACCAATGTTTTAAAATTAAATCTGGAACTTGATCCGGTTAAGTTGGTGGATCACGGGTCAATGATTTAATCGTTCGGGTTGACTCGTGAGCCGTAATATTAGAACAGTAAATATCAATATTATTTATTGTCATAGAATTTTAATATACCTTATAAGTTAGAAATACGAAAGATACACTTTAACATACATTGTAAAAAAAATTCATTAAACAACCATTAAGATAGTCTAAAAAAAGAATAAAATATATATTAAATAAATACTACATATGATAATTTATCAATTCTAATTAGTATATATCTCATAAAACAAAAGTTTTGTAGAGGTGAAAAATCGGTTCCTAGTCCTCATACCATGTTTTTATATTTATTTATCGGAAAAGACCGTCCGACGCTCGTGGAAGCCTGCAAATACCAAGAATAAAGGGCGTCATAAAGAGCCTCGGGCGCTACCCCAGGGGACAACCCTCCGATGCTTAAGTCACTACTCGGGAGACGGAGAAGTAGGAAAGAGGGTGAGAGAGAGAGAGAGAGTTAAAGAATGACGAAGCAAGTCTGGAGGGACGGACTGCCTTCCGAGGAGGTTCTTGTCGTGACCAGTGGGCGCTCAGAGAGTGCTCGCTGGACGGTAAGGATGCTCAGATGGTAGCCGGAGCTTGGCGGAGGCTTTCTCTCTTGGCAGCAAGTCGGCTTCTCTTTTCCATTGTATAGAGTTGAATGTATTTTTCTTGGTGGGAATCACCATGTCCTCTGCCTGTCTGCCCAAGTCCCTTTTATTGTCTTGGTGGCGAGGGCCTGTCCCTTAAGATGGAAGGGCGCGAGTTGTGGAGTAACGCCTCCCCGCGATCGTGGGGAGTTTCCTGTTAAGAGTCCGTTCCTCCGGAGTTGGGCGGTTCTCTGGCGAGTCTTACGGCTCCTGAGAGGCGTGCTCGCCCTTAGTGGCCGTAAAAGTCGATATCGTGGGAGGTAACGTTCGGTCGTCGGAGGGTCATCCGGCGGCCGTTGCGCCTGGGTTAATGCCCTTCGTGCGCTAGCGAATCCGAGGCCCAATCGCTGTGGGCCGCCTGCTACGGGCTGCGGCTGTCGGGGCCCCTTGGGCACGTTGTAGAATGTGGGCCTAATTGGGCATGGCAGGAGTGGGCCTTACATGGACTGAGCCGATTTTACCCTTCTCAAGTTTCATAGTGTGTGAAGTCAAATTTCTTCTTCATCTAAATTTTCATATGTCAATGGGTCTTCATCTTATTCTTTTTCTTCATCCCCGTCTATGAGTACTCTCGGATCTTCATTTTCTTCCTTCTGTTGTTCTGCAGACCACACGTACTCATGTTGAGAATAAGCTAGAATTAGAAAGACTAGAAGTTGGAAGGTTAGAGTCCAAGTCTTTTAAACTTTTAAAAAATATGTTAATCCTTCGTTAAAACCATTAAATGATAATGTTAAAAGATTAAATTAAAATTAAAACTTAAACTAATGATAAGAAATTAAAAATAGAAACTATGTCTCTAACTCGCCTGGGTCACACCAGTTTTATCGAGTTGAGTCTGGTTAGTTGGATTTGAACGAGTTTAAGATCTTGGACGGTCTAAACATTATTTTAACTCAATTTTGAGTCCGAATGACTGGTTGAAACACTGCCCATAACTATCTGGGAGAAAACACAATCTCACAAATCTGATGCAAGATCAAAACGAGGGGCCCCCTTACCCCCACCAGCTCTGGACCGAGAGGAATCCAAGGGAGCAACGGGGCCGGCCGGCTAATGCCGACGTCGCCTCTGTAGAATCGCCAAGCCACTAATGTATATTCTCTCCCATGCATCCTCACCGCCAGCCATCCCAGTGCATGACTGCAAGTGTCCCACCAGCTTTGTCCCCCTGCCTTCCAGCACCCCTGCCATTTGCAGCACATCCTCCATAATGTAGAAGGTCCATCTATCACTAGTTGCTGCACACTTCGACCTCATTGCCATGGCAGTCGCCAAAAGTCCCCTCACACGGGCTGCCCCATGGCGCCTGCTGAAATGCGTGTATGGATGAGGTCGTCAAGATGGTCCCCCGTCCCCACCCTCCCTCTCTCTCTCTCTCCCCCTTCTGTGAAACCTCTCCTCCCCCACCGCCGCCGGAGTCACCCCTCCCCCACTGTCGCCTCGCTCTCCACCGCCGGAGCTCCCCCACTCAGTCTGTGAAACCCCCTCCCCCACGCCGCCGGAGTTCCCCCTCCCTCTCTGTGAAACCCCCCCTCCCCCACCAACTCCTCCTTGGCCGCGAAGCTCCAGCGGCTGCTCATCTCGTCGCCCGCCCCCCACCGGGCGCGCATGAGCCCGACAACAACCCCCGCCGCTGCATCGTCGACCGGCCGCCCAACTTCAAGCAGCTATGACAACGACCCCCACCACTCTCGCCATCGCCCGGAGCGCTACCCACCGCCACTGTAGGGATCCCGCTGGATCGTCGACCGGCCGCCCAGGTTCAAGCAGCTCTGACAATGACCCCCACCACTCTCGCCACCGCCTGGAGCGCTACCCACTGCCATTGCAAGGCTCTGTGCTGGCAGCTCTGACGTCGACGACCCCCACCGCTCTCGCCGCCACCTCGAGATTGGTCGACGGGATGGCGGGGGGGAGGGGGGAGAGAGGCCTCTCTCTCTCTCTCTCACACACACACACAGTATTAATCGGAGGTAATTTAATTTTTACTTAACTTGAGTAGTTGAGTCTAAAGTAATTATAATTTAGTTAATTTTGGTCCGATGAAATGAACAACAGAGGCGGATATGTATAACAACGAAAATTGTATTTTTTTAAAATAATAATTAAATTTAAAATTAAATTAATAATTTTTTAAATTGTAAAAAAATTATATGTAAAAAACTCTAAATTTTAACATAGTACGAGGGATGAGTTTTCTCATATTCTATCTCACCCATTCGATCAATTGCGCCACTCGTATCGTAATCACCTGAGTCGTCCTCTTCCTCTCTCTCTTGTTCGTCTGCGCCACCTCACACAAGAAGCCGCCGCCGACGTGTGACGTGAAGTCCCTGTGCCACACGACGTCCTTCCCGGACCCCTGCTCCCAGTCCACCTCGCTCGTTTACCCCTTCGACACCAAGCACCCTACCATGCTCGCCCGCGCGGTCCTCGGCCTCTGCCTCAGCTCCGCCAAGGCCGCCACCGTGCACGTGAAGACCACCGGCATCAACAGCAACGCTGTGCGCACCTGCAAGAAGAGCATGACGGACGCTGTTGACGTCCTGAAGCTGGCCGTGAAGGAGGTGGACCGCCTGGACAGACCGGAAACCCCGCCGTACGCACAGTGCCATGGGGGACCGTCCAGACCTTGGTGAAGACGGTCATCGCCGACGCGAACGCCTTCCTCAAGTCCCCGGGGGAGGTGCACAATGGCGGACACGTCTCTGAGGGTGTGACGGTGACGGTGACGCATACCATGCAGTTGAGCAGCAACGCGCTGGTGGTGTTAATTTGTTAACAACCTTAATGCACCGAGGCTGCACTGAGTCGATCGACTGACCAGTAGTCAGTCCTTTTGAGGTGGTTTAGATTGGCAGTGTGTCTACCTCCAGAAATGTACGTTCCAATAATTAATCTGCTGATTCGGAGGATGGAAACATGCATGCATGTACGTAAATGGATGCTTATTAAGCCTGATTTGCCTATGGCGCCGATCGATCGATGATGTTTAGAAGCCATATTTATTCATCTTGATATATATTAACACGTGACGGTGGGGCCCACGTGCTGTCCGGAGAGACCGTGCGGGACCCGGTGTCACCACTGTGGTGGAGACACTTGTGGAAGTGTTCCCTGGGCTGACGGCACGCTGGTTCGCCGGCCGGAGGCCAGGCGGCTCCGTTCGGCACCGGTCGGAATGACCGGCCACGGATCTGCTGGTTCTATTTTCCGGCGCGCGCTCCGGCGAGAACGGACGCTGCGATCAGCCCCGATGTCGGAATGCGACGAAACTGGCGCCGTTGGAAAGCTGCTTCGAAGGGATTCAACTCTCTGTGATTACAGAAAAATAACAAAGCCTGCACTTCCAATTGGCGAATTTTGAAGATTGCTGTTGTACAGTGGCTTAACTCTCAGATCTGCAGGGCTGTCATCTGAGAACTGTCGTTGACCGCAGGGTAGATGTCCGATTCAGCTCTTGAGGTCTTCATCAAAGGTGTAGGAAATTGAGCTAGGAAAATGGCAAAACTAGTTTGGACAAGTTTGGATGTGGCTACGAATTGATAGAATGTTTTCACTAACAGTGGGTCGGATCTGGAATCTGACTAAAGGCAATGTAGCAGAGATAGAACACGAATTTTGAAAAATGGATAGAGGGCAGATCAAAAATCAGGAAAAATGGTGGATTAGGGGATGATGGACAGAACTCCCAATAAAATTTGAAAAATTCAAAAAGGTTGTCGGAGATGGGAAACTCAGAGCTATTGTCACTGTAGACAGAGACAAAACAGATCTGGGAATGTAAAATGAACGAAAATGAAAAATTACTAAATGGAGGAGTTTGGACGTGAAAATTTAGGTGGAGGTGGAGATTCAAGGCAAGAACACACCCTCAAAATTTTAAATCGATCTGAGCTCGTGGCTGGCAGCAAGAATTCACGAACTACACCTATGTCCAGCAGGACAGAAACTTGAAGACGGCTCCGCGGCGGCTCGAAGGCGGCACGAACGGCGGCGGAGGCGGCGGCACATATGAAGATCAGAGGTTGAGAGGGGGAGATAGAAGATTGATACACTCTAGAACTGGAGGTTTGAGGAGAGGAAACAAGGGGGAGAGGAAGGGGGTGCACCAAAGCTTCAAGCTTTCCAACAAAATTTCTGATTTTTCACTAATATTCATATGAAAATACAATCTTTTATATGATTCACATCAAATGCAATGTGAACCCTTGGATCTAGGGGTGGGGATTGAAGGGCTAGGATTGCATGCCACAAACACAAAAAAAATGTATATAATATGCAAGGGGGGGGGGGGCGGCCTATTGACTAGAGAGAGAGGGGGGGGGGTTGAATGGAAGGTTGAAATGGTAGGTGGCCTACCTTGGACAAAATGAGCCACTTGTCTATCATGTGTCCATATGACCAGCCCACCCTTCTAGATGTCCACCTTGGAAGGTTGACCAGCCCCACAAGGTGGCATGGACCAATGGGAGAGGGCTGAGGGCCCCCTTGCTGGTCCTACGGTATAATTGCATAAAAACTCACACAATCCATGGGAATGACTCCTTGGGTTATAAAGCCTTACATTTACGTACATACTTTCCCAAGGATATATACATAAACTAAAAGGACATAAATGCAAAAGAAAAAGTACAGGCTCGGTGTCGATTCCCATCATGAGCGCCCACTGGTCACAGCGAGAATCTCTCGGAAGGTAGTCTGTCCCTCCAGGCTTGCTTCACGACCTCTGAACTCCCTCCCTCTTACACTCTTCTTCCCGCTTCTCCGTCTCCTGAGTGCTGACTTAAGCATCGGAGGATTGTCCTCTGGGATAATGTCTAGGGCTCCTTCTGACGCCCTTCGTTCCTGGTGTTTACAGGCTTTCACGAGTGTCGGGCGGTCTTCACCAACAAATAAATAGAAAAGTGTGATACGAGGGCTAGGAACCAATTTTCTGTCTCTACAACTATATGTATTCCGTTACATGCATCCAGTGAGTTAGGGCTACCTCTCCTTGCATCCTTCTAATTAGGCTTGGCAATTATCCGTTTAAAATTCGAATCAAATTCGAATCCGTATTCGTTTAATCGGATAATTATATAAGATATCCGACGGATAATCGGATAATTAATCAGATACGAATTCGGATATTGAGATATCCGTGTCGGATATTATCTGACCAAATATGAACTCTTAGATAAAAATCTAAAGATACGCATATTCTATATATAATTAACTTAAATCTTAATATATTATTTGATTAATCTTTTTTATCTTTTTGTCTCAAAATATAATTTAAAAATAAGAAATCTACTTACACCTATTTGGTAAGTTATCTCTTATTTTTTAGGATGAAGTCTAATCTTTTGATAACATCTCTTAAAATAAAAAATAATTTTCACTCTTTCTTTTTTTTTTGAAAAAATAATATATGACACTCTCACACGGCTCACACGACTTACCTCTAAATAGGTTTAATAGTTATTCGTTTAAAATTCGAACTGAATTTGAATTCGTATTAATTCGATAATTATTCGTATAAAATATCCGACAAATAATTCGATTAATAATCGGATGCGAATTCGTCCATATCCGATATATTTATAGATCTACTTCCAATACGTTATGGACCCGCTACTTCTGCTCTTCCTCGCCTGCCTCCGATCCACGCGCCCGTCGGCGGAGTCACGGAGAAGACGATCGTGTGTGTAGCCGCAAGCCAAGTTTGCTTCTTTTGTCTTCTCCACTCAATAATAGCATCCTCTCATCGGACCGGCCACAGGGCGCGGCGTGCGCACGCCCCGTTCGAGCGTGTATGACCGCCACCACCACCACTCGCTCGCTCCTCCTTTCTCGCGGCCCCTCACCTGCGCCAAGCATCTCCGTAGCTCTTTCCTGGTAACCGTATATATATATCGCCGACCCCTTCCTCCTCCCCATCCATGCGATCTTCTCAACTTCGTAATACGTCCATCTAGCTAGCTAGCTAGGCTTAATTTGTTGACGTACCCCATCGTTTCTTTACGTGTACAGAGGACGCGCACTCACGCGGCAGCAATAACCCGCCATGGCGACCAGCACCCGGCGCTCCTCCTACCTCGTCCTCTTCTTCCTCCCCCTCCTGTTCGTCTCCACCTTTGCGCATAACAAGCAGCCGCCGCCGCCGCCGCGACCGACGTGTGACGTGAAGTCCCTTTGCACCACTGCGCCCTTCCCGGAGCTCTGCTCCCAGTCCACCTCGCTCCTCTCGCCCCTCGTCGGCAACGACCTCACCATGGTCGTCCGCGCCGTCCTCGGCGTCAGCCTCAGCTCCTCCAAGGCCGCCACCGTGCACCTGAAGACAACCGCCGTCGACGCCCCAGCGGTGGGCAGCTGCGTGAAAAGCATGGAGGACGCCTCGGACATGCTGAAGCTGGCCGTGAAGGAGATGGACAACCGCCTGGGCCATCCGGGGACCTCGCAGTACGCGCAGTGCGTGGGGACCGTCCAGACCTTGGTGAAGACGGCCATCGCCGACGTCAACGCCTGCCTCAAGGTCCTGGGGGAGGTGCACAATGGCGTCGTCGTCTCTGACACGGTGAAGCTGACGGTGACGCATACCATGCAGTTGAGCAGCAACGCGCTGGTGTTTGTTGACAGCCTTAACCGAGACACCCAAGCCAAAGTGATCAGTCCAGTCCCTTGAGGTGGTGTACTACCATGCATTATATATATGTAGCGGCTGTGAGGTCGTGTAGTTTTGCGAGAATAATTAAGGAGATTAGATTATAGATCTCCAGAATTAATGTACCAATCTTAATTTTGTTGTACGTAGCTTGGGAGACATGCATCCACGAAGCTCCCCCGTGATCATCCCCCGTTGATTCGGAGGATGGAAACGTGTTAACGGTTCTCTGAGAAGTTGATTTTCTGAAAGTACGTACTCCCCCTGCATGAAGGTAAATTTTGTATCGATATTTGATATAGGTACGGCATGCGATAAGAAATCGCAAGGTCTCCCTATAAACTTAGTCGACAACGCTCAGATGGCTGTTGTACCAATCAATCATGCCTGGCCCAGCAAACTTCAAGAGCATGCACCTCGTTTGTTCATTAATTTTGGGGATGAATGAAATCAGTACATGCAGTTGATCTCAGGTAACAACATGTGCTGGTTGGTTCTTTATTCGCCTCTTCTTTTTCTGTTTTTTTTTCTTCAGTCGAACGGTTGAAATGCAACGACGAGCCCATACATGGATGCCAAGAATATAGATCTCTCTTCAGATTTAGGAGTGCCCGAATCATGTTGATATAAAAGTGTCATATCAATACACTAAGGACCTATACATACGACGGAGATAGTAGATAAAAGTCAAAAAAATCGTAGGTATAACTTTTGCATATGACTCTCCCTGTAATTATATGTCGTATGCTAAAACTGCGCCAGTGAAATCTTATTTACGCGAGATAATTTTGTAGGTATTTACTGACGTAAGTAAATTTTACACACACTAAGTCATAAGTTGTGGAACATTACTATCGCAATATGTGTCGTAGATAATTCTAAAATTAGCGTAGGTATTAAACTCGTGTTGGGACAATACCATCATAAATTGGCGTAGTTAATTCTCACAACCATAGCTATTAAACCCCGTGTTAGGGCATTACTATCGCACACTGTCTTAGATATTTCACACATAATCATAGGCATATCTGCAACCCCTTCCTTCGGCAGCATCAGCCAAGGCCCCTAGCTTGACTGACCGGGCCTCCGCTGTTTCGGCTCGCTTGGTCACCTCCTGAAGGGACTCCTCCAGTGCCCGGGCCTGAACGCGGGAGGCATCTCGATCGCGCTCGGCCTCCGCCAAGGCCCGCCCCTGCAGATCAAACTGCTCTCGGAGCTGTCTCTTCAACCGGCGTCGGTGCCAGCAGAGTTACGGACCGAGGGGGAGAAGGCACCTTACGACTTGCCCTGGCAGTCAGCTTCTTCCTCTTTCTTTGGCGACGCTGGCTATCTAGCACCGCCACCTCATCCAGGTTCACCTGGATACGCGGACTGCCTGACATGGCGGAGTCCACCTCGGGTATGCTCGCTGCGCTCTCGGAGGCATCCCGACGAACACTCGACCCGACGCTGGCCGCATACACTGCGGATGGGCCCTCAACCGGAAGCGCCGCAGGGAGCGGATACCGCAGGCGTCTCGACGCCAAGGTGATAACCTCCCGGGGGAGCGGCAATGGACACCTCGTCGGTGCCCGATTCGATGTGGTCGATGGGGCGAGGGGCAAATTGCGGCAACTCGACCGTTTTGTACTGCAGCTCCGACGACTCTCGCACTCCTGCAAAATAGCCCAGAGGAGGTTAGTTCAACGAGTAGTTAACAAAACATGGCGAGAGACGAAGTTAGTATACTGGGACAATGGGGGGATCAACCCCAACGTCTTAAGCATCGTCGGGGTCAACTTGTAGTCAGCGTCAATGAGTTGGAAGCGAAGGAGAGTTTTGATCGCCCTAGACTCTTCCATAGTATGCTTAGGGAGCCTGTCTGCCCTAAGAGGGCGGGAGCCCGCGGCGAAGCCCCAGTCGCTTGGGTGGCCGTAGCCCCCAACTTTTGTAACAAAAACAAAGCGCTCAAACCAGTGATTAATGTTAGACACTGAAGAAGTAACACAAACAAGGATCCGATCATTCCTAGCCCGGAAGTAAAAGGAAGAAGTATCGGTAGGACAGCATTGAAGACTGTAGAATTGCTGGAAGAGAATGACATCCGGGGCAACCGAGGCTTGGTTGCAGATAGACAAAATCACAAAGAATACGCCAGGAATTGGGAGAAAGTTCCCAGGGATATCAACCATAGTAATGGGGAACAGACTCAAAGAAGGGGTGTATGGGGAGGCGGAAGCCAGCCCGAAAGGACTCTATAGGTACCCTAAGACCACCCTGAGGCCGGCTCCATAGGTCATCATCAATGGTTGGAAAGACAACATCGAAATCATATGGGATCTAGAAGGCCTTCCGCAACCCGTGGACCACCCGGTAAGCGACCAGCAGCGGGGAGTGAGGACGACTAGGACCAGCGCCCGAAGTACTCGGAGCACCACCACGACCGGCTTCCACCTCCTCGGCGGAGGACGTAGGGCCAACACGGAAGACCCTATTACGAGGCGCCATAACTCAGGAAGTTAGAAGAAAGAGGAAACCCTCACTAGGACGGAGGAGGAGCGACTAACCAACCGCAACATACACTTGAAGAGCAGGTGGGGTTCTCTGAAGGGCCCTTGGAAGGTTTTTATAACTTTCAGAAGTGAAGCCACCACTTCTAAACCACAAGGAAGGGGAAAAGGCGACTGTCATCATTACTGTACGATCGCGAAACTCAGGCGACCGTTCGGCCTCACGCTCCCAGACAAAAGCAACCCATGTGTCATCACCTGTCACCGCCAGATGCGCCTTGCCCACCAAGCATATGGGTGGGACCACCGGCTCATGCAATACAGAGAAACCATCCTCGGGACCTGTGGACGTATAAAATCGTACGTCCATATGTCCCACCGAGCCCCGCATTAATGTCAAAGTCAAAGGAAGAAGACCCGGAGAGACTGGCCATCCAGGGCTCCGGGGGAATACCACCGTCCGGCAAATCCCCACATTTGCACGGGCGCATCAAGAGACCAAGAAAACACAGGATGCCCTCCTGAATTGGTACACTGCTATGGACCCCCCCTCGGGTCCCTAATGGTGAAGAAATATCCCATAGAATGTACAACTTAAGTCTCTGAATCAGGAGCTGGTGCCCCTTTCAACGGCACGCTCCAAACGGCCCCAGCGGCACGCTCCAAAGTGCCCCAGCGGCACGCCCTGAGGCGTCCCAGTGGCACGCTCCAAATGGCCCCAGCAGCACACCATGAAGTGCCCCAGCGGCACGCCCTGAGGTGCCCCAGCGGCACACCCCCTGAAGTGCCCCAGCGGCACGCTGCCAGCTTCCCCAGCGGCACGCTTTATGGGAGTGCTCCCAGCGACACGCCTTCTAGGTGCCTTCCAGCGGCACACCCCCTGGGAAGCCTCCAGCGGCACAGCCTCCAAGCCCTCAACGGCACGGCCCCTCAGCCCCCAGCGGCACAACGTTGAATTCCCCTAAACGGCATGCACCGGCAGAAGATACAACGGTCAATAGGCAGACCCATTGGCGTGCAGTTCGGCCACTTCAAAGCCAGCTAGCACCCGCCTCGGTGTCAGCTTCTGGCTGGAGGAGGGAGATCTTCACCTGACGAGGAAGATACCGAAGTCAACCTCGGATGGCAGTGCCATCATGAGGTCAGCTCCGTCAACGGCCCACGTATAAAAAGCCTCACGAAGAGAGAAGAAAAAAGGAGGAGAACACACAGAGAAAAAGAGAAGGCACCCGTTCGAAGAGAGCTCCAGAGAAGGAGAAGAAGAGAAGAAGAAGGTAGAGGAGAGGAAGAGAGAGTTGGTGTTGTGTAAGGGCAGGGGGAGGAATGACAGTGAAGGGGATGATCACCCTTCCTCATCCTAACCCTCTCCCCCAATCTTCTTTCTTTCATTCTCTTCCCCGTTTCCCCCGTTCGTTTGAATGTACTGTACTATGTTTGGCCTTTCCGGCCATGGTCTTTGTCCTTTGAGTTTGTCATGAATGGGATACTTTTTTCCGGCCTTACCCTATTCTGTTGCATTCGTGGTTTTTTTCCGACGTGGTCTGTGATCTTCGTTGCATGCTTCCTCGGTTTCCTAACCCCCTGTCTCATTGGCTCTCCCATGTCGTTGGCTTGCATAGACAAATGGTTGGTGCTTCTAGCTCGATGATGCAAGGCTAACCTCTCCCTCCTCTTGGTGACACTCTGCAATGCAATCCCCCTTTTTCCTCCTTTTGCACCCCGTCGAAGTTTTGTGGACTTCTACTTGGTGTGTATCACCCACCTACTTGCCAGAAGGCTCCTCAGCCTTTCCTTCAAAGTCCACGGTGTATCTACACCCATTCCAGCCTCCCAGTCATCCTACCACTCAGGCCCCTAGCGGCACACCTCTCCCATTCGTTCGTTTGGCGGCACAGCCCTCCCTGGATTTGCCCAGCGGCACATCTTCCTTGGTCGCCCAGCGGCACACCCTCCTTTCGTTGTCTCAGCGGTACCCTCCCAATCTGTCTGCCCAGCGGCACGCTCTCTCTGGCTGCCTCAGCAGCACACCCTTGGGCTACCTCAGCGGCACGCATTGATTATCATTTCCCCGGTATACTCATAGCTTGCATCAGTCTACTGGTTTCTCGTTCAGTGTTTTCTCCGAATTTTCTGAAGTTTCCCCAAAGGTGGCTGCTCAGGCACCCCCCCCAGTTGTTGGTTCATGCCACTCCTTGTGGGCATGTTCCTTGTTATTCCCTTACCTCCCAGGTCAAGGGGAGGTGCTGCCGAATTTTCGTCAGGAATAACAATAAATTAAAAAGGGTGAAAAGAAGCAACAAACAGATGGACTGGACAACAATGAGACACTTTAATCAACTAAAAAGGACTGTACAAAATTCAAGGGATTGGACCGAACGAGATCCGAAGAACTGCATTGTCGGACGTGAATTGGGGCTGAATCATGCGGCAAAACCGAAAATTGATCCTTTGAAGTCTCCCATCAGACCTGCATAGACCAGAGGACTTCTTCTGAATTCCCCCCTACCCAACTGAACTCCAACCTCCAGCGGTACACCTTACCCACTTCTTCCAGCGGTATGCCCTAGCCTCCACCCTCCAGCGGTACACCCTACCCACTTCTCCCAGCGGTACGCACTCCTCCAACCCTTCCAGCGGTGCACCTTCCAGCGGTACACTCCCCTTCACCTTCCAGCAATACACCCCAGTCCACTTCTTCCAGCGGTATGCCCTAGCCTCCACCCTCCAGCGGTACAACCTTCCCACGCTTCCCAACGGTACACTCCCAGTTCCATTCCCAGCGACACACTCCATCACCTCTCCAATAAATACATATATAATGAAATTTATATAATAAAAGAAATGAAAAGTAGATAAGAATAATAGTGATAAAGCGGAGGGCCTAATTCCAACCAAAATAATGAGCAAAGAGAAGATAACAAAAGGAAACGATGCTAACAAATGAGCGATAATGATATATGTTACCCAAGGCAACCTACGAATATAACGGCATGGTCCCCGTCTCTCCTTCTTGGATTCCGAACCCGGGAACATTAATGATGCTCTTGTGAGCCGAGCGTCACCCTCGGGAGTCGTCTCTCTCGTCACGGCGATCGCCCGGCCACACCTTGGGCCAATATCTCATCAGGGTCCCCTTCCTCACCAGGATCTGACTCTCCTCCCTGTATTAAAATTGCCGTCCCTCGGCAGACACTCGCATAGATTCGTCCCCCGTTATCGTCTTGTTTTCCGTATGAACTTTTGTCCAAACCTGAAATGGTCTATCGGTGACCGACACAATCTGAGTGTTCATGCCCTTACCACGGGCTTACTGCATAAGCCCGGCTACCATTTTTCTCCCTTCATTAATTAGTATGTCTTTCGGCCGTGGAGCCCTTATTTCTGGTAATTAATCAAGGATATTCCCCTCTCCGAGGGGATGTAAATGATGTTGTGACCTTTATGGCACAACCGGTCTCAGTCCCGATCCGAACCACACAATTATCTGATCGAGTCAGATCGAGCCCGACATGGGCTTCCACGAAGCCCCAACAAATCGTCACTTTGTGACTGGCACGCCCACGCACTTAATAAATCAATAAATAAATCAATCCGACATCTTTTAATAAAAAGTGCGTCCACAAGTCTGGCACGCCCGGTGGGACTGGATCACCCTTCATCTCTTTGCCGGAATTAAGGGCTCCACGGGCCCATTCTTGTAATACTAATTCCTCAATTTGCAAATGCAGGTTGCATTCCGGACGTCAAGATGGCCCTCACTTTCGGTCAGCAACCCGTCGAGAGTCACGTGCGGAACGGCTACTTGGCCGTCCCCCTCGCTTTCGGGAGCTTCCCTCCCTCGGTTGGCTTCCCCAACTTTTTGAGAGTGGCCTTCACGCACCTATTGGACGTGGAAGCGTCTGACGAGATCAAGAACAACGCCTCCACCCAGGGGGCCGCCAAAGCTGTTGCCGGTCGACTAATGGCCGGACCTCCCAAGACTGCTCCCATGAAGACAATGGGCTGCCACGTGCACCACGTGCACGAAAGCGCCGGCCCGTCTCGTCAAGGCTCGGCTTCCCACCAGAGAAGGCTCCGGAGGAGCCACGCCACTGCATCACCCCGAGGCCGGGTCTCCAGCACTGGCAAGTCTACTGTCGTCGGAACGTTCCGGGTGCATCTTTCCGGGCAACGCTCCGAAGTGATCCCGGATCGCATCATACCCGCCGTACCGGTGCGCAACTCCTTCCAGTCACTGGGGAAGATGAAGGGCAGTATGACGCCCTCATCTCCAGCCACAATCCCACAGCACCAACCGGCCCCTAGGCCGACCAAGGGCAAGCGGGCATGGGTTCCCAAGGCAGCCCGGGTTACTTCACCAACCCAAGCAAGGCGCAGCACCTTTCGCCCGGCAAGGGCTCAACAAGCAGACCGGGTCAAGACATCGGCCCCCGTCTATCAGCCGGCATCGGCCACACTGGCCCCGCCGGAGAACACCCGCCATCGACACCACCGACGTCACTATCAGGCTGCCCGTGCGGAGCCTGCAATCCACATGCCCGCTGCTGTCAACAGGGCAACGCCATCTGCCTCTCCTCCTGATCAAGGCTGGGAAGGAGTGGAGCAAGCAATGAGAAACTACCTGCGGGGCCCGGGGAGCACTTCCTTGGGTCGCCAAAGACTGTTGGGGGCAGTGGCCTCTGCATTTGTAGAAGAAGAAACCCGACCCGTGCCTAGTGTCGAGTCGAGGAACTGCTCTGAGGAGTGCTATCAGTCCCCGCTGAGGGAAGAGGTGAGGCCGCGGGGGTCGGTCTTTGACAGATTGGTCTTCCCAGGCAGGCCGTCGAGAAGAGCAGCAAGAAGAGGCAGGGACCTAAGGGTCTACACTTGCAATATGGCAGGAGTATTCGGCCGGTACGGGGCCTTACCGACCGAGCCCGAAGAAATGGCCAGACTGGTGGCAAGGCCAGGACCTCTCACCAGAAGAGAGAAAGCAGCAACTGAAAAGACACAAGCTCACACTAAAAGAACTGACTATGGGGAACCGTTGATGGCCCTGGCTGCCAATGTCATTACTAAAGGCACCATGGGAGGACCATCCACTTCATCCGAAGAGGCGCCAGCTGAAGAAAGAGGGGGCACCCCCAGCCTCTCAATGAGTGACCCCGCTGTATTACTTATGATGCAACAATATCAGAGAGAGATCGAGTTGCTAAGGAAGCAGTTGACCGACAGAGCTGCTCAACCCTCGACATCCGGGCAGACCGAAGCATTACCAGAGACCCCTGGGGGCAACGGTCAAGCCTCGGAGGCTTCTCCACAGGCGACGGTGTCTCCACCGATCCCCAGCTACACCGGAGGCATACCCCTGCATCAGCCACAGCACACAACGCCGGCCCCGCCGCCGAACCTACCGTTCCAGGGATCCACCATTGCACCTCAGGCGACAGTGTTAACAACGCCACTGGCGCAACCAGCTCATTTTTACCCCAACCCGGTGGACCCGGCGACGGTGAACAGACTAATGTTGGAACAGATGATAGACATGAAGCTGGCAGAAAGGAGCGATAGTTATTGCACGCCCTTTGATGTGTATCGGGTACCTTATCCGGCGCACTATGTTGCAAGGAGGCTCCCGGCCGGCATCACCAAGCCGCCGAAATTTGAGAAGTTTAATGGGAAAGGGTCTCCCAGGGAGCACATTGCCTACTATGTGAATGTTATGGGGGATTTAGCTGTAGATGAAGCCTATCTCCTCAAATTCTTTGGCTCGACACTTACCGGGCTTGCTTTTGAATGGTACTCGAGCCTGTCCGCCGGGTCCATTGCAGATTGGCCCGACATGCAGAAGAAGTTTAAAGAGAGGTTCTACATAGTTGAACGGGAGGTCACTGTGGCAGAACTCTACGCCAGGAGGCAAAGAAACGATGAGTCGGCGCTCGACTACATAAAGAGGTGGAGGAACCTCAGCATGAGATGCAGACGTCCCCCGCATCAAGAGGACGCGGTGTAAATCTGTAAACAGAACCTGAAGAAAGAAATCCTTGAGAGAATGATTAATTTGGTGCCGAAGTAAAGTCATTTGACCGTCTGAACAATATAGTGGCGGAGATCGAGACATTCCTTGCTCGATACTCTTCCACTCCAACTATATCAAGTCAAAGGGCCAGGCAAGCCGAGAAGAAGCCGATGCCACCAGAAGTCCACACATTGGACTTTCAAGCTTTTGAGAAACAGACGGAGAAGGCCAAGGAGACGGCCAACCCACCTCCAGTCAGGGCTACTGAACGGCGGGAAGGTCCTTCTCTGCGAGAGAAAATGAGGAATAAGTTGTATTCTTTTCCTCGAGATAAGTCCCGGATCTTGTTTGAATGGGCCACCAGGTACAATAAAATCACATTGCCATAACCAAAGAGGCCTGGCGACATAAAAAGAAGGATGATCCTCGTTTCTGCCCGTACCACCAGATGCTGGGGCATACTACCGAGGAGTGTTATATCTTCAAGGATGTCATTGAATCCTTGATTAAGAAGGGAGAGCTGGACATGGGGGAGCACAAGGTGGATCCTCCGCAGCCGCACGAGATGCCAAACCTCGGCACTTCGGTTAACATGACCTCTCTTTACCAGTAGCTGCCTGAGGAATGGGTAGAGGCCAGTACAACTACAACATATGAAGCCTTTGTCATGGCACCAGCTCAAGACCAAGGAGGTTGGCAGGCGACGTCGACAAGGAATAGAAGAAGAAGGCAAGCCCCTCGGCCCACGCCGGAGGTTCATATAAGGGGTGTTACACCTCGGCCAGTCCCGTCACCAGTGACGCCTGTTTGGCACGATACAGCCCCCCGACTAGTCGTGCGGCGCTTCACTAACAACAAGAAGAAGCATACCCCGGCGCGGGTGCACAAAGAAACCAGTCCCGCAGTGGAGAGGCTCCAGGCTGTTATTGATGGGCTCGAAGATTATGACCAGCCTGAAATCCGGCCTGTGGAATTGAAGGAATATGTCCCCTGGAAGGAGTTCGAGTCACTCGAACTGGCTCCCGAAGCAGAGACCGAGGCAAAGGAAGAGCCCCTTTTGTGGGGTGAGCCTCCCCAAGGCCAGTTGCCAGCCACTGAAGAAAAGAAGAAAAAGAAAAAGAGAAGGTCCCGAAATAGGAAGAAGAGTGGGGTCGTTCTCTCCTGCAACACCCTATCAGCGTTATTTGACACTGCCCTCTCCCTGGGGGAGGAAGAGCAAGAGACGCCCATGGAGCCATCAGAAGTGAACCAGGCTGAAGCATCCACCTCCCAGCATGCCACCAGGTCGGGAAGAAAATGGGGGCGCCCTCCTCAGGTCAACCATAACATCCTGCTCAGGGGAGAATAGCCATATCATATCCCTGAACCCAGGATCCAAGGCATGGAGATTCCCCCTCCCTCGGGTCTCTACCCTGGAGAGCCGGTCGGCCAGAATATCCCTTCATTTATTGAGTTTCTCACGACTCAACGGGGAAGGCAGTCATGCCCCCGAGAGTCTCGACAGGTCAAAGAAGCAAGTAGCCTCTCGGCCCCACTGGTGGCAACTCCTTCTCTGTCAAGGGAAGAACCCGACAACATCCCGAACCTTGCCGAGTTCATGCAAGAGAAGGAAGAAACCCAACAGGCCCCGCAAGCCCAAGTAATACCTGACCCGGTGGAGTAAGCACCCCCCGAGCCGGCTCCCCAGGCCCAGACTAGGGGTAAGCGCAGCAGAGCCGAAGAGATGAAGTTGCTCGAGGTCCGAGCTGGCAACAGAATAGTCAAGCACCTGAAAAAGATCCCAGCCAGGTTTACCGTCTGGGAGATTCTATCTCTAGAGGCCGTCATCGCGGCACTCCAGACGCCAGCTTATGTGGAAGCTTGCCTCGCAGAAATGTCACCCGAGGTAGCTGTGACTTTCACAGAAGAAGACATGCTCCTACCTACCTGCAGTCACAACATGCCACTCTATATGAGGGGGCAGCTGAATGGGCATCCCATCAACAGAGTATTGATTGACCCTGGGGCGGCAGTGAACATACTCCCCTACCGGATATACCAGAAACATTACTTTGATGTACACTTGGTCGAGGTCAAGAATGTTAAGATTGCTGGCTTCAACCAGAAGTGCGAGGTCCCCATGGGGATTGCCGAGTTTAACCTCTCTCTTGGTGATTTCACAACTAAGGTCCAGTTTCATGTGATTAACTCCAGTACCTCCTACAAAGTATTGCTCGGCCGGCCCTGGTTGCACCAAAATAGGGTAGTGCCGTCTACTCTGCATCAATGCATCAAGTACCCCTGGCAACGGGAAGGAGGAGAGGATCTTCGCTGACCTCCACCCTTTTGAGGTGTTCGAATGTCATCTCTCAGACGCCAATTTGTATCTAGAGAAGCCGAGGCAAGTTCCCCAAATCACCCTGGACAAGGGAAAGAAGAAGGCAGAGCCCGACAGCTAGTTCCCTCCACCACCGCCAGATTATGTAGCTCCCCGTCAAGTGTCATTTGTTTCTGGGGCAGAAGGAGTATTCGAAGCAACTCCCCTTTCCATCTACCCTGCACCGGGGTTGCCACACCTCGAAGACTTGCTGGAGGACATCAGGGTCCCGCTTGGGATCATCAAGTCTCTCGCAGAAGCTGACTGCCAAGTGGTTGAACCACTGAGGACCTTTGAGGTGCCTAACCCCGGAGGACGGTCCACTACTTTCTATGTGGCTAAGGAGCATCCGGTCAGAGGGGACGATGATTGTAAACTCCTCGATGAACTGCATGACCCACTCGTCCCGATCACGGGACTGCCCGACATGACTGGCAGTGTAGCCAGAATGACCAGAAACAAGGGGTCCCCTTTCGCCAGCTCTCCAGTCGGAAGGACATGTTTAAGAAGATGTAGAACCCACCAAACCTGGACCGGAGATTGTTGCAAATCACCCGGCATCCAGGATTAGGTTTTTCACTGGAAGACTCCTACGAGCCGACATGATATCAATCTCGGCTCCGAATGGCAGCACCCTCATAGGCGCCGTAGGCCCACAAGAGGTTGAAGGTCGCCAGCACCTTAAGCCTTCGGCCAATGAAGAGCAGGATGAAGAGGTATTCCTATGGAATCCACCCCCTGCAGGAACAAGGGGAAGGCCCCGTCCTCTCCTGAGGGACCAGCCCCAAATGACTACAGCAAAGGGCCGCCGTTGCCTTCTTCTGATACTGATGCAAAGGACGGAGAAGCAAGCTGGACCCCGGGCCTCCGTCGGTGCGACTCCGCCCTCTTTGCCCTGTGCTACCAGCAACAACGGGAAATTGAGATGTTGAAGGCCCGGCTGGCCGAAGTGACTGCACTCGTGTCTGACCTGATCGGAGGGATCCTCCGCCAGCAGAACATTGGCACGCACCAGTCCCCGAGCACCACCCCGAACATCCCTATGCATTGGAGAAAGGAGGCCAGAGGCGCAACTATTTCCCCAGTCGGACGGCCGGCTGACCGGAATCCTACATTACAAGAGAGAATGTAGAGGCCCTACTCCTTCCCGAGGAATAAAACCCGAGGGATCTTCGAATGGGCCTGCTATTATGGCAAAGTCACCCTCCCAAGGTCCAAGAGGCCACAGGATGCTCGCAGAAGTGGTGACCCTTTGTTCTGCCCTTATCACCAAATACTGGGCCACCCCATCGAGGATTGCTACGTCTTCAAGATATTGCTCAGGATCTGATTGAGACGAATGAGCTCAGAATGGGGGACTATATAGTGGCCCCACCACACCCCCACGTGACAGACAGTCACGAAAATGGCATTCACATGGTGTCGGTTCAGTACCAGAATTTTGAAGATGCAGCTGAGAACCAACCCCCAGTGGGGAAATCAATTACTCCAGCCCCTGCCGAAGCCATCTATGACGATTACCAAGAAGGCCTCGAGAAGTCCTTTGTTTCTCCGCACAGGAGAACCCCTCGGAGTCGCAGCCTGCAAGCCCGGAACAGGGGGATACCAGCAAAGCCTCATTGCCCAACGAGGCGGAGCAGGGTGACGCCTATGGTGTCCTCGAAGCATAAGATGGCGAAGATCAGGATTTCGTCGACCTGTTACCGGCACCACCGGAAATTGAAGATGCGGCCAGGCCACGGTAGATGAACTTGTTGAAATTAACTTGGGCACGGAGGGTGACCCCAGGCCGACCTTCCTAAGTGCCCTTCTTCCTCCACAAGAAAGAGAACAATATATCAAATTGTTGCAAGAGTTCGGGATTGTTTTGCCTGGAACTACAAGGAGATGCCCGGCCTAAGCCCCGGTGTGACCCAACATATTCTGGCCATCGACCCCAAAATGGAACCGGTGAAGCAGTCTCCCCGGCGCATGAGGCCGGAGTTGATAAGCCAAATTTGCAAAGAAGTCGACAAACTCATAGATGTCGATTTTGTAGCTGAAACCCAGTACACCACTTGGCTGGCCAACATTGTGCCGGTGAAGAAGAAAAATGGACAGGTCAGGATTTGTGTGGACTTCCGAGACCTGAATAAAGCCTGCCCGAAAGATGATTTCCCGGTGCCCATCACTGAAGTCATGATTGATGCAACTACTGGCCATGAGGCCTTGTCCTTCATGGACGGATCGTCCGGCTATAACCAAATCTGGATAGCTGAGCACGATCGAATTCATACGGCCTTCCGGTCACCCAAAGGGATATTCCACTACAAAAGAATGCCCTTCGGCCTCAAGAACGCCGGCGCTACTTACCAGCGGGAGATGACCAAAATATTTGACGAGCTGCTATATAACAAAGTCGAATGCTACATTGATGATTTGGTCGTCAAGTCGAAAAAAAGAGAAGATCACCTGCAAGACCTCAGAGTCATCTTTGAAAGACTCCGGCAATATGAGCTGAAAATGAACCCGATGAAGTGTGCCTTCGGCGTCTCCAGTGGGAAGTTCCTCGGCTTCATTGTCTGATATAGAGGGGTCGAGATCGACCATTTTAAAATAAGAGCCATTCAGGAGTTACCTCCTCCAAAGGATCTGGGAGAGTTGAGATCCCTGCAAGGCCGACTGGCTTACATCCGAAGATTTATCTCCAATTTGTCAGGGCGCTGTCAGCCATTCCACAAATTGATGATGAAGAATGCGCCTTTTGACTGGAACCGGGAATGCCAGAAGGCCTTCGATCAGCTTAAGGACTACTTAAGAACCCCGCCTGTGCTGGGGGCACCTGTCAAGGGGAGGCCGCTTATTCTATACATAGCCGCCACCGAATGTTCACTGGGGGCAATGCTCGCCTAGAACAATGACGATGGAAAAGAGCAAGCTCTCTATTATCTTAGTCGAAGGCTAGTGGGGGCGGAAGCAAAATACACCCCGATGGAGAAGGTCTGTCTCGCCTTGGTCTTCGCAGTCAAGAAGCTGAGGCATTACATGCTCTCCCATGAAGTGAGCCTGATCTCCAAGGCCGACCCAGTTAAACACATTCTCTCCCAGCCAGTCCTGAGGGGGCGTCTCGGCAAGTGGGCCGTACTGCTAATGGAATTTGATATCACCTACGTGCCGCAGAAGGCCGTTGAGGGTCAAGCCGTGGCCGAATTCTTCGCGGTACATCCTGTGCATGAAGATTCCCCATTGACTACAGAATTGCCTGAAGATGAAACACTGGAGGTGGACCTAGTCCAACAGGTCGCCTGGCAGTTGCACTTCGATGGAGCTTCGAGAACTGAAACAACCCCGTCCGGGCACGCAAAGGTACGGGCAGGGGCCGGCATCGTCCTTAAATCCCCTGAGGGAGAAGTATTGCATACGTCCTGTTCGATCAGCAAACCTTGCATAAATAACGAGGCAGAATATGAGGCTCTGATTATCGGTCTCCAAGTCGCTTTGCAAATGGAGATCAAAATGCTACAAGTGTTTGGCGACTCGTTACTAGTCGTCAAGCAAGTCCAGGGGCAATTTGACGTCCGAAAGCCTGAGTTGCTCCCTTACCATGCCAAGGCGAAGTGGCTCATGGAACAATTCTACCTTATTGAGATAGGCCATGTTGCCAGGGGAGAAAACGCACAAGCCGATGCACTGGCGAAGCTGGCAAGCTCATTAGCAGCCCCGCCTGATGGATCTCTTACCATCCGGGTGGTGAATCAGCGCCAAGTGCCTAGCATGATAGAAGAACCAGAAGAAGAAGAACTGGAGGTCGCTGCAGCAGAAGCCGTCGGCCTACCTGACTGGAGGGATTCCCTCATGCAATGGTTTAAATACCAGCAATTACCCAAGCAGAGGGAAGAAAAGATCAGGCTGATCAGAACAAAGGACTCTTACGAAGTCCGGAACGGGATCCTATTCCGAATTATGGCGGATGCCAAACGGAAAGTACTCCAGCGGTGCCTATCCACGGAAGAAGCTTGGAGGGTCATGAAGGAAGTCCACGCTGGAACAGCAGGTGCACATCAGGCGGGACCAAAGATGAAAATTGAAATAAAGAAGCTTGGATACTACTGGCCAACCATGTTTGATGACTGCTGCAAGTACGCCAAGTCTTTCCAGAAATGCCAGGAGCATGCCACAGTACCCAGGAGGACGCCCGTGCCGCTACATCCGACGTTGCCCAGCTGGCCTTTCGCCCAGTGGGGAACAGACGTCGTGGGCCCACTACCCACGTCATCTGCCGGGTGCAAATACATTTTGGCGGCAACTGATTACTTCTCCCGTTGGGCGGAGGCCGTTGCTTTGAGAGAAGTGACTGGGGAGATCGTCGCCAGATTCGTCTGGCGCAACATCATATTCTGGTTTGGCACACCAAACTGAATCATCTCAGATAATGGAAGCCACTTCCGCAACCAGAAAGTCTACCGGCTAGCAGAGAAGTACAAGATCGACTGGAGGAGGTCAACCCCCTACAACCCGCAAGCCAATGGTTTGGCTGAAGCTTTCAACAAAACTCTTTGTACTCTCCTCTCCAAAATTGTTAATTCTAACAAGAGGGACTGGGAAGAGAAAATATATGAGGCCCTGTGGGCGTATCGAACTGTATACAAAACTCCAACAGGTTGTTCACCCTTCTCTTTAGTATATGGCTCAGAGGCACTCGTCCCCATTGAGCTGGAAATACCCTCCCTCCGGGTCGCAATCCAACACGGATTAGTCCAAGAAGAGCAGACAAATGTCGAGCGAAGGCTCGAAGAGCTCTCTAACTTGGAGGGGAAGCGGCTCCGAGCTCAACAGAACATTCAGGTCTACAGGCCCGCATAGCTCGCGCTTTCGACAAGCTCGTCAAGGAGCGAGAATTCAAGAAGGGTGACCTCGTTATGGTCAAAAGGAGGGAAGTCATGGCTTCCAACCCCAAGGGCAAGCTGAATGAGAACTGGCTTGGGCCCTACGTGATCCAGAAAGTCTATGAGGGCGGAGCCTATGTAATAGTCAACCATCGGGGGGAGGTCCAGTTTCCGCCCCTTAATGATAGGCATCTGAGGTTGTACCATGCTCCGATCCCCCCTTTTAATGAATAATACAGTCTCTCGTCCCACAGCAGGCGAATTTGCATTTCAATCGCTTGAATGGTTTGTCGTTATTCACCATGCACTTCAAAAAAAAAAGGGAAAAGAGGAAGAAAAGCAAAAAAGGGAAAGAGAAAGAAGAGGAAAAGAAAAGAAAGGACAAAAAAAAGGAAATACAAAAGAAGAGAAGAAAAGAAAGAGAAAGAAAAGGAAAAGGAAAAAGGAAAAAAGGGAAGAAAAGGGAAGAAAAGAAAGAGAAAGAAAAGGGGAAAAAAGAAAGACAGAAAAGAAAAGAAAAAAAGAAAGAAAAGGAAAAGAAAAGAAAAAAAGAAAGAAAAGGGGAGGGGACTTAGCCCTTCTTTCAATAAACGAATCAACCCTGTCAGCCCTTGACATTTTGTCGGCACTGACGAAGAATACCCCAACCGGACTTTTCGCTCGGGATTGGGGAATCAACCCTTCTCCTTGCGTTGGCACCAGCTCGTACCAACGATTATTTCAATCAACGAATCAACCCTATCAGCCCTTGACATTTTGTCGGCACTGACGAAGAATACCCCAACCAGACTTTTCGCCCGGGATTGGGGAATCAACCCTTCTCCTTGCGTGGGCACCAGCTCGTACCAATGAATATTTCAATAAGCGAATCAACCCTGTCAGCCCTTGACATTGTATCGGCACTGACGAAGAATACCCCAACCGGACCTTTCGCCCGGGATCGGGGAATCAACCCTCCTCCATGCGTTGGCACCCAGCCCGTACCAACGAACACACCAAGAGACAAATAAACCACACCTATCATCGGCACTCTGTCGGCACAGATAAACAACCCTCTTTTGACCAAGACCTCCCGTCAGGGTCATTGAACGAACGAACTCTTCTCTCCGTCCCTTCGGGCGACGAACAACCCCTTTTGACCAAGACCTCCCGTCTGGGTCGTCGGATGAACAAACTCTTCTCTCCGCCTTTCCAAGGTCAGATCAACCTAGTCGGGTCAAACATACCGGTGACATCAGTTGGATGAGCCGCTTGATGGACATGGTGGAGTGGTCCCCTCGTCCCTCCTCTGGAAGGGGCGAGCACTCTCCTGCGCTCCTCTGCGAACCTCCCCGGGTCCTCCTCGGGTAAGCTGTCAGTATGGACTTGCGTCCCATCGCACAGCAAGAAAAAAAGAAAAGGAAGAAAGAGACCACCCGACACCTCACGCATGCAAGAGACACATGGAATAATCGCACTATATTCTTTTCAAAAAAATTTACATTGGCCTCGAGGCATACCTCGGTGTTACATGCAAAGAAAGGAATGGAAGGGGAACCGGCTGTCAATCTAGCCCCCGGAAGATGTCCTCGAAGGGGAGGATCCCGATGCAAGGGAAGCTCACCATCTCACGCAAGCGACTTTCCTGTGCGTCGAGGCGATCCAGCTCGGCCACCACAGAGGCCACTGCTGCTTCGACGACAGTTAACTCTTCAGTTTCCCGGGCCCTACTCGTCTCCGCCTTGAGCATGTCAGACTCAGCCTGGGCCAGCCAGCCCCGGAGTTTCTCTATCCGGTTCTCTAAAGCATCAATGTTGGCATTGTGCTTGCCTAGGGCCTCCCGGTGTTGCTCCCGGTTGTCCTCCCGCACCGCCAGAGCCTCCAGGTACTCATCCCTCTGAGCACTTATAGCTGTGAGCTCAGCTAGGGCTTGCGTCTCGAGGAATGAGCGACGGTTTATGTATTTCAATAATAACAGAACGCGTCGTGACCATTCTTCCTGCTGGCAGCCCATCATTTGCAGCGCCTTGGTCAGTTGCTCTACGATAGCCCTCACGCCTCGATATGTAAGCGTCGGGTCAGCAACGACCATCGATCACAATACCACTAAGGTCTGGCGGATTGGCAGGTCCGAACTCACATGGCCGATAGAAGGGACGACCGGTGGATCGAAGCTAACTTCGCTGTCCACGACCACCCATAGCTCCGCGTCCACCACGGTCGAGCTACCTGGAAGTGTCAGGGCTGAGAGGAGGGGCCTCCCGGGCTCCAAGGACGACCCCTGGCCAGCCACCGTCAGAAAGGAATGAGCCGCTGCAATAGAGACGTCCGGCTCCGCCATGATGAGCGGCTGCTCCAGCGCCATCGACTGCGTAGATTCCAAGTCCGATGGGGTCGCCCCCTCCGTCGAAACCAAAGCCATGACTGTGTCGGAAGACTGAGCGGTTGCGGAGACCGAATCCGGTGCTACAGCGGACGAAGTTGCTCCATCCCCCTTTTCCTCAGCAGGCTCGGAGTCCATGGCATCCCAGCCGACCGGAAGCATAGGGACGACGACCTCGACAGACAGGGCGTCGATGACGGGTAGGTCTGCTACTGTTCCCGAAAGGGCTTCATCCTCGCCCGCCTGGGATCTCCCCGAACGTTCGTGGAGGATCGTCAATATCTTCCCCAAGAGCCGGGCTTCCTCCGGTATCACCGGCGTCGGGATTGGTGGCAGCGGGATCATCAACCGCGGGACGGCTCCCATCGGTAGAAGAGACGTCAAGGACCCCACGTCCGGCCCTAGGAGTGCCTTCAGCCTCTTAGCCGCGTGTACGCGGAAGGACGAGCTCCACCTGGGGACAGCCTTACGAGCCCGAGGCGTGCGTGCTCCGCGGGGCGCTGTTATTACCTGGCCATGTGAAGAGAAGTTAGCCGCTCACAAGGCGGAGTGAATCACTGAATTCCCAAAGAGGCCGAATGGATCCTCATGCTTACCTCACCCACCGGCATTATGCTGGCCTCCGGCGTTACCTCTTCCCAGGCGTCGACTTCAGAAATTGGATCCCCGCGGATCTCGATCGTCGGCACCGCCTCTTCCTCCACCCGAATTCCGGCTTCGGGCATCACTGGCTCCTGCACCTCGACTTCTGGCGCTATCTCTCCCTCTTCCAGGGCTTCGGTGGCTGGGGTGGTGGTCTCCACGGCTCCTTCAAAGGCACGAGCCTGTATTGCCTCGAATAAATCAACAACTCCGAGGGAGGGCTCAGAAAGAAAGAAGAGGAAATTATGCACTCACAGCCACTGCCGCTTTGTCCCGAAGTGAGATCTTGGCTGTCGAAACGGCAACACCGGAGCTCGCCACAGCCTCCTCTCGCCGCACAGCCTCAGCTAGGGACGCCAATTTGTCCAAAGCCGCAGCAGCTGTGATGCGGGACGGGACCACGGACACGACAAGCTCGCGATCGTCCCTTAACGAGGGAAGCGTCGGATGTGCGCGGTTGAGAAACCGGCAATGAGCTAGGGTGGTCGGCTCTCTTTTGCGCCCGGATCGGGTCACGGGACGGCTTCGCTCTCTCTCGCAGCAGTGATATTATAAATTGAAAGCGGGCTAGGTATCCCTACACATGCTCTCTAGCAGCGGCATATAAAGCATATAAAGAATTGAGCTAATGCCAAGTGTAAGGGTGAAGGCGATACCTCCACGCTCTCGGCGTGACGAAGATGGGACCCGACCGGAACTCGTACCCCCGGGAACTTAATACATTATGGTTACAGCAATGCAACTAAGCCCACTCCACGCAGGGAGGTAAAGGGCGACACAAGCGGGCCCGGGAGGACCAGTTTCGGGTTGACGGGCGGTTCCGGACGATGCTTCGGCTTCACGCGTACTCGTGCTAGTGGGGGCCCACGTGTTGACCGGAGGGGTCGTGTGGGGCCTGATGACTCCTCTGTTGTGGAGACACTTGGGAAGCGTTCCCCTGGGATGGCGAGCTGCTGGAACGACCGCCGGACGCCGGGCGGCCCTCGGACGACGCTCGCGGGGAACTCGGCCACAAACCTGAACTTCTGTTTGCAGGCGCGCGACTTGGAGGAAACTGCTGCTGCGATCAGCCCCGTGGTCGGAACGTGACGAAATTAGAGCCGTTGGAAAGAGGACTCAAAATACTTCGACGTATGGGTCTTCAGAAAAAATAATCAGATCTGTATTTTGGATTGTTGAATTTACAAGCTTGCTGGAATCTGGCCAGAACTGCAGGGGCAGGTTCTGACTTCTCTGAAGATCAACGTTGACCGGGGAGAAGACCTCCGAATCTGGAAATGATTTCTTCAGAAAAGTTGAAGGTATCTGAGAGAGGAATCCGGGACTATTTTTGGTTTTTTTATTGGAGAAGAAATGGATTTTCTGGGATTTTTGCACTAGACCTGGGTCGGATCTGGGAAACTGTGGGCAGACTGTTCTTGGGAACTTGGATGAAATTTGAAAAATACCTAGAGACCTTAACAAAAATTAAGAAAATTCCTGGTGGTAGATATATGTGGACAGAACTCCCAATAAATTTGGGCGACCCAACAAAAATAAAAAGATGGTTCGAATGGGGTAAACTCAGAGCTGATGAACAGTAAACAGAACCAGGACAGATCTGGAACTTGGACTTGGACGAAAATCAAAAAATAGCTAAAGGATGAATTTTGACGTGATTTTTTTTGTGGGGATAAGGGTTCTAGAGGGGAACCAACCCTGAAATTTTAAGCTTTAGAAGATGAAGGGAGTGGTAGCAGGAATTCGGAGAAGAAGGTTCTATCCTGAGTGGACAGAACACCGAAACCGTTGGCAACGACGCGTCGGCGGCGAGTCGATGGCGGCGGCGATCACCGGAGTTGCTTCAGATGCTGGAGGGGATCAAGGGGGAAGGGATTACACTCTAGAAAGGGGAGAGGGGGTGGAGGAACCAGGGAGAGAGAGGGGAGGGGCGCAAGCTTCCTTGGGGGCAAATGCCTTTTTTTCCTTCATTAATTCCTTCAATATGAAAAATACAACTTTATATAAGATGCCAACCAAACTCACCCTCAGCCCTTGGATCTAGGGGTGTGGATTGAAGGGCTGGGATGAAGTATGACCAACCTCCAAAATAGAATATTTAAAGGAAGCCAATTCCTAATTTTTACAACATGTGGTCAAAGAAAGGAAGGAAATAAAAAAAACTAAACAACCTAGCCTAATGGAGCCAAAAGAGGGGGCGCCCCCCTTCATGGGCCAAGGGCCTCTTCATGGGCCATGAAACATCCACAAGCCCATGCTAGATTTGGACCCTTCCCACTTAGTTGGCCCATGAGGGAGTGTAACCCAATTTGGGCCTTAAGTGCATTAGTGACCCATTAGACACCTAATGACCCAATATGAAGTAACACTCTTAATGGACTCTACTAATGGCAACCTAGCCTTGGACTTGACATAACAAATGGCCCATTGGCTTGATATAAGCCTTACAAGGAGCCCAAAAGAAAGAAAATACACAATTACAATCTCATACAAGCCGTAACTCACAAATACACTTCACCCGTGTATGGAAATCGCCTTTGATGCCCCATCAATTCTCCCCGGGTGGGAGGAACTCGACCCCGTCGAGTAGGGGTATGGCTACTCCGGTCCTCCGGCGGATCCGTCACCGTGCTAAGTAGCGCGGGTATGCTCCACTCCAAGTGATCGGCACCTGCTCATTCCATATATACTCGATATGCGAACTGCTATGGCTAAAGGTGGTCACTCCGAAGGGGCACTCTCAAAGGAAGGAAACAGCTCGAAGACTCACTAGGAATCACCGCTGAGTCCCTATAGGTGACTGATCCGGATATAGAAGTAAAACCGATCCCATACTCATCAAGTGAGTCGACTCGTTTCACACTCATAAGAGAACGACACGAGCTTGCATAAGACACATGCAGACTCACCATGCACTGACACATGAATGAAAATCACACAAACAATCGACTCAAAATCACCACACAAACAAACCACACAAAGAAAACACACTGACTCAACTATGACTCTAGACACACCTAATGTTAGTCCGACCCGTACATGGGTGATGGCGGACCAGGACACCCGAATGTGTGCCATGCATGCATGTTATGTAACCGGAGATGGGTGGCATGAGGTACACCTAAATGTCCAAGTATGACCCAGTCATGCATGGACGGCCCTTTGGATTTGGGAGACTTGAGAGGGCTAGGAAAGCCGGGTGTGGAAGAGCTGGGTGGAGGTGTATCGTGGACGGGCTTGGTGGGTATGGAGGACCCGGCCCGTAGGAAAGGGGTATGAAAGTGGACTTCCCCGATAAGGTATGAGGGAAGTGATGGGTCACGGGGCCCACTAGAGTAGGGGTCAAATGGGTCAAAGAATGTGTGACCCCTTGTGGTGGGTTCCCACAAGTCACGGTCCCACGTGTAGAAGTTTTGAAGGTGTGGATAATCACCTTCTTGAATTGTGATGGGTGGGACGGGGACCGTAGGCAAGAAGTATGATTCCTCCCTCGGACAAAAGGGTATGAATTCAGGCTCGTCCGGTAAGGGAAGGAGTAAGAGGACCTCCGTGGTGATACAACCCACGGTGCACTCGGAGGTAATAGACCCTAAGGCCAGATGAGTGAGGCTAAGACTAGTGGGTTGGTCAAAGCCTCGGGCCAAAAGGTGCGTCAACTCCCATTGTGAATCCAATCCCATGACAAGATCGTCCAATGTGTCAACATGGTGACGAGATCGAAAGGTGGTATGGAATGAGTTGACTGGCACTAAAGGTAAGGTGGGGTCCATGGACGGGAAGGGATGTGGGACCAAGCCATCCTTGAGCCATCTAAGAAGTGGCTCGGCTATGTAAAGTGTTCCCGTAAGAAACACGGGTGGCTCGGGCTTTGGTAGTTCCCACTTTGATGGTTTCGAATGAAGACCGGAGGTAGATAACAATGGAGCATCCATGGGTGGTGGAGTAGCTTGTGTCCTTTCCCACCAATCCGAAATCATTTTCTTTATTTCCTCTAAGGAGCGGGTTGGAGGAGGGACCTTGGGGTGGACTAGCTCCTTAACTCTCGGCTCGGGTGTGGGCCTCGGCTCGGTTATAAGCGGGACTTCCACTCGGTTGGAGGTGCTTGAGTGGGTTGGGATGGGAGTGCCAAGGGGAGGTTGGTTGGTGGTGCATGGGCGGGCCACTAGATTGGGGTCACTTTGGTGGGCTTGGACGGCGGTGAAGGGGTGGGATTGGGTAGAGGTGTGGCCCACTTGATTGTGGGTGAGTTGGTGGGGTTGGTGAGTGGAATGACCTCCGTGGTTGGAGGTAGGTGGGCGGGGAACGTAGGCCCTCCTAAGCACTCTCTTCATTTCCCACCATGACTCGATGGGCCTTAGATTCCTATCCTCCCTCCAATATTTGATGTCCCTCCAAGTTGCAGCGGCTTCACCAAAAAGTCACCTTTTGGCAACATCGACTTGCATGGGCCCGTACATGATGTACACCTCGAAGTAATCATCCATAATGGCTTCCCATTCTAGATAGACACTCGGGTCATCGGACCCGTAGAAATCCCAGGTTTCGGGTCTCGTGGGGTGGTTCGGGTGGTCCTTCCATTTGAGATAGTATCGCCACCATCCGGGAGTTTGGGACTCCATGGGACACGGGAAACTAGTGGATGGCCATGCCGACACTCGGACCAAAACACTAGACACGACACTAAGTAATGCAAAGTTGGAATGCACTAACTAATGCACACTAAGGACCCTAGACGTAAACCAAGACTCGGTACGGGGCGGAGACAATCGACCCGAAGGTCACTCGCACAAGTGTGCGGCCTTCCCGATAGGCGTAACCTAACGGTCGGACAACACCTTTTTATATACCGAGTAAAGGGATGTATGCGACCCGAAAACGACTCTTTTTGTTGTTTTAAAAAATATGATGATCCTAAACACGACTTAGACCGACTAATGACTACATGACACTCTTTTTTTTTTTTGAATGCAAACACCCTAGACTCAACTCGCTCTGATACCAAATTGATGCGGGACGGGACCACGGACACGACAAGCTCGCGATCGTCCCTTAACGAGGGAAGCGTCGGATGTGCGCGGTTGAGAAACCGGCAATGAGCTAGGGTGGTCGGCTCTCTTTTGCGCCCGGATCGGGTCACGGGACGGCTTCGCTCTCTCTCGCAGCAGTGATATTATAAATTGAAAGCGGGCTAGGTATCCCTACACATGCTCTCTAGCAGCGGCATATAAAGCATATAAAGAATTGAGCTTATGCCAAGTGTAAGGGTGAAGGCGATACCTCCGCGCTCTCGGCGTGACGAAGATGGGACCCGGCCGGAACTCGTACCCCCGGGAACTTAATACATTATGGTTACAGCAATGCAACTAAGCCCACTCCACGCAGGGAGGTAAAGGGCGACACAAGCGGGCCCGGGAGGACCAGTTTCGGGTTGACGGGCGGTTCCGGACGATGCTTCGGCTTCACGCGTACTCGTGCTAGTGGGGGCCCACGTGTTGACCGGAGGGGTCGTGTGGGGCCTGATGACTCCTCTGTTGTGGAGACACTTGGGAAGCGTTCCCCTGGGATGGCGAGCTGCTGGAACGACCGCCGGACGCCGGGCGGCCCTCGGACGACGCTCGCGGGGAACTCGGCCACAAACCTGAACTTCTGTTTGCAGGCACGTGACTTGGAGGAAACTGCTGCTGCGATCAGCCCCGTCGTCGGAACGCGACGAAATTAGAGCCGTTGGAAAGAGGACTCAAAATACTTCGACGTATGGGTCTTCAGAAAAAATAATCAGATCTGTATTTCTGATTGTTGAATTTACAAGCTTGATGGAATCTGGACAGAACTGCAGGGGCAGGTTCTGACTTCTCTGAAGATCAACGTTGACCGGGGAGAAGACCTCCGAATCTGGAAATGATTTCTTCAGTAAAGTTGAAGGTCTCTGAGAGAGGAATCCGGGACTATTTTTGGTTTTTTTATTGGAGAAGAAATGGATTTTCTGGGATTTTTGTACTAGACCTGGGTCGGATCTGGGAAACTGTGGGCAGACTGTTCTTGGGAACTTGGATGAAATTTGAAAAATACCTAGAAACCTTAACAAAAATTAAGAAAATTCCTGGTGGTAGATATATGTGGACAGAACTCCCAATAAATTTGGGCGACCCAAAAAAAATAAAAAGATGGTTCGAATGGGGTAAACTCAGAGCTGATGAACAGTAAATAGAACCAGGACAGATCTGGAACTTGGACGAAAATCAAAAAATAGCTAAAGGATGAATTTTGACGTGATTTTTTTTGTGGGGATAAGGGTTCTAGACGGGAACCAACCCTGAAATTTTGAGCTTCAGAAGATGAAGGGAGTGGTAGCAGGAATTCGGAGAAGAAGGTTCTGTCCTGAGTGGACAGAACACCGAAACTGTTGGCAACGACGCGTCGGCGGCGAGTCGATGGCGGCGGCGATCACCGGAGTTGCTTCAGATGCTGGAGGGGATCAAGGGGGAAGGGATTACACTCTAGAAAGGGGAGAGGGGGTGGAGGAACCAGGGAGAGAGAGGGGAGGGGCGCAAGCTTCCTTGGGGGCAAATGCCTTTTTTTCCTTCATTAATTCCTTCAATATGAAAAATACAACTTTATATAGGATGCCAACCAAACTCACCCTCAGCCCTTGGATCTAGGGGTGTGGATTGAAGGGCTGGGATGAAGTATGACCAACCTCCAAAATACAATATTTAAAGGAAGCCAATTCCTAATTTTTACAACATGTGGTCAAAGAAAGGAAGGAAATAAAAAAAACTAAACAACCTAGCCTAATGGAGCCAAAAGAGGGGGCGCCCCCCTTCATGGGCCAAGGGCCTCTTCATGGGCCATGAAACATCCACAAGCCCATGCTAGATTTGGACCATTCCCACTTAGTTGGCCCATGAGGGAGTGTAACCCAATTTGGGCCTTAAGTGCATTAGTGACCCATTAGACACCTAATGACCCAATATGAAGTAACACTCTTAATGGACTCTACTAATGGCAACCTAGCCTTGGACTTGACATAACAAATGGCCCATTGGCTTGATATAAGCCTTACAAGGAGCCCAAAAGAAAGAAAATACACAATTACAATCTCATACAAGCCGTAACTCACAAATACACTTCACCCGTGTATGGAAATCGCCTTTGATGCCCCATCAAGCTGTCTCTCCCTTGGTAGCTTCTGCCCCCGGGACGTAGATCTTTGCATCTTTTGACGGGTCTGTCCCTTTGAAGGCTAAAAACAATAAGATCAAGAAGATTAGCCGATGGCCGAAAGAAAGTAAACCTGAATTAATAGGTTCGCACTTACAGGCGCCTGCTTCATCAGGCTAAGAGACACAGGTAGTACCGGGGCTTTCCAGGCAGGAACTTGAAATCTGGGCTCCCCGGGGACACCCTCAGTTGAAAGTACTTCGTCGGAAGAGTAGCCGTAGTCTACCTTTTCGCCCGACGAAGATTTAGTGCTAGTGGGCACCTCTTTTGCTGTCGAGGCAGCTCCCACCTCAACATCCGGGGTCGGCAATTGCGACTTCCTTGACCGCCGCCCCTTCTTCCGATATATCTGCCCGAACCGGGATGCCTCCGGGGCCGCCACATCAGCTCCTGCACAAGCAAGGCAAGATCCAGATTCGGCCATGCCCGTAAAGTTTCGAGGAATGAAGAAAATTAATCAAATGACCGGCCCAGAAAGTGATATACCTCCTTCGACTTCGGCAGCAGGAGCTGGGGCGAAAAAGTTCTCGTCGATAGATCCCACGACCCCGTGGGTTACGGCTCCGCCCACGCTTGGGATGGATGCGGGCGCAGGCCTCTCGACGACAGCTGAAACAGGACACACGTGTCACAAGAAGCGCCCCTCTTAACATCTCAACAAACTCTAAAGAGCTTCGAGGAGCGGAAGGGACCCAACCTGCAGGCCGACTCGGCTCGGCCCGAGCAACTTCGAATTCCTCGAATGAGGTGATTACGGGTGCCGAGGGAGCGGTTGGTGTGGCTTTGACGGCCTCTGTCTTTCTTCGTTTGGCCTCCCGCCGCCCAGCCGCCTTAGCAGCATCTACAGCCTTCTTCACGGGTGATTTTGCCCGTTACCTCTTCGCAGGCGGGGGCAAAGGGGTCGTGGTTGGAGCCGCTGGCGCCTCCTCGAAGTAACCAGGTTTCCCTACCTACCGCAGGAGATTGCGATACGTCGCCATTTGAGTGCTGTCGGGGTGATCTGTTTAAAAAAAAAGAGAAGAAAAAAAAGAAAGAAAACAAGGGACCCGATCAACGTCCAGTATTCAAGAAAGGTCAGCACTGAAGAACACAAGGTAAGGAAGAGAACGCTAAGTACCATGTGGGCCAGTGTACAGCCGCAGCGTTATCGGCCAATAGTTGAGGAACGGCTCCTTGTCCCGACGAGCCGCCTCCCGGACCAGCCATCATACATCTTCAATCTTTTGGCAGCGATCGGCAAGGGCGGCCAGGTCCGCATGCTTCTTAGCGGCCAAGTGGCAGAAAAGGTTGAAGTGGTCCATTCCCCACCCCTCGGCATAGTGATAGGCGATGTGAAGGCGCTTGCCCAAGATGACCACCGCTGAATCTTCAATCTTCAATCCATGCACTCGGAGGAGAACGTAGAGCCACGTGGTGTCCTTGTAATTCTCTGGGTTCCATTCCTCCCTCCTCACAAATGTGCGATAGGGACAAAGTGGGTCCCTCTCCGGGCGCCAGCTCCTCGCCCGGGTGCCTTCTTCCTCCATGGGGAATGGATAGTTGATCAGTTCCACGTGGTCACCCCCGATGTGGCAGAGGTCCCGCAAGGTCTTCTTGAAATCATCCTTTGCCACAGGAGGCAGTTTGGTCTGCGGTGCTGGCTTGGTCTCACGAGCTGCCTTGCGCGCGATCATGTATGCGGCAACTTCCTGTTCCTTGCCGCGCCTCAATCGGAGTAGGTGCTCCGGATCAATATCCAGTACCGGCGCTGGTTGCCAGCTCATAAATTTCCTCTCTGCCCCGTCGCAGCAGTCGGTCCGGCATAGTCGGTAAAAAGCTGTCCGGGCATTCCACCATTTCACATACTCTGGGGTCACCCGTGGAATCCGACCCAGGGCCGGCACCCTGAAGCTGGCAGTGTCTGCCCGATGAAAGAAATCCCACCAGGTTCGGGTAACTTCGGCAGTAGGACTCCCCCGGAGACTTCGCACCGGTAATTCAAAGTGAGCACTGTGTGCCGGGATATGCTGGTCATATCCAAAATTCTTGCCGAAGCGAAAGGGATAATATGGCTCCAGCAACAAACTGTCCCCTTTTCGGAAAGCCAACACACTTGGACGGATGGACAGCGCCCAGGCCCTGAGCTCCGGCTCCAATAGCGGGCGAACCACGTTCTCCTGGCTGATCGGATGTACATATTTCTCCACTTGGTCGTCTCGGCACTCCCGGTTACTGTTTACTAATGGACTTGAGTGAGCGGCCAGGGTCCAAAAGTGGATAGTACCCGCGGCATCGAGGGGCACCGTCGTCAACTTGCCTCGAATGTTGTATAGCCGCATGGACGTCGAGCTTGACGCCACACTCGCGAACTCCAGCATCCGTGGAACCAACCCCCAGCCTTGAATGGTGCGTGGGGCGAATTCCGGGAATAAGGAACAGACCCACGCATTGAAAAAATGCAGTGGGCACACATACCGCGCTTGCCGCGGGAACTGGTGACTGCTGACGTCCCCAAGCGCTTTGTATATCAGACACAGCGTGGCCGGGCACAAAGACAGCTTGATACCCCAGGCCATCTGACAGGCTGGGTAGATGGCGTCTGGGTGAATGACGGTCTCGTCCCCGTAGGGCATGGCGAACGAGCACAGCCAGTACGTCAGATACGCCGCGCAATGCGTCAACGGGTCGACTCCCATCGGGTTCGGCCCGTCGCGGCGCCCTCGAGAAGGGATCTTCACGTCAACCTTTGACTTGGCACGTTTCTTCCTGGCGGCGGTAGTGCCAATGTGAGGGAACTCCTCGTACTACTTCAGCCCATCATAAAAATACTGCACCCAGAGGACCATGCGGACCCTTTTCCGGTCCCCTGGGGGGGGTTGCCTTCCGCCATGCGACAACTGATATAATTCCCAGTACGCCTTCATAAGGTACCGGTATGAATAGCCCAGAGAGTAGTAGCCATCCCCGTTGGTTTCATCCTTAATCAAATCCGGGGGGCAGACTTCTTCATAGGGCTCCCCATCAATGGGCAAGCCACTGAGCTGATTAAGACTCCACAGATCTAACGAAGTCTAGTCCTCTGCTGTGTAAAAAGTGTTGGTCTCTACGTTGAACACCTCGATCATCCCGCAGCAAAGACCCCTGGAAATAGGGTAACTATATCGGGAGGCGTACACACTGTGGTAGACGCCAGCCCGGATGAGAATCGGCGCGTAATTGAATAGCACGTATTCAGTAAACTCCACGGCCCCTTCCCTGAAGCTGTGTGCATCCTTAAGCCTCAGCTCCCCGAACCAACCCAGCGCCAGCTCATGTTTGAAGCGGATGGCCAGGCAGTCCAGCAAGAAGGGTTCGTCTCTGTATCCCCACTTCAACGGAGCCAGGAACAGGCCAAACCGGGGGTGCTCATTCTGAACCCGCCCGGCAGACGTGTCCCACTGAGTAGGGGTGAACTGAGGCGCCCGCACCAACTTGTCCTTCGTCGGCAGCACGGCTTCGAGCCCCAAGATGGGCTTCCACTCCCGAGCTTCTCCCACTAGGTACATCGGGATGCTCCTCGAGACACTGTAGAATAGGCTGTCCCGGGACTGCAGAATCGTCCACTCGGCCTCTTTGACGACCCGAAAGTTCCGCCTCTCCTGGTGACTGAGGTGCTTCAGAAAGCGAATGAGATGCCTATCCTTCGGGAAGTCCTTCCGGTACTCCCCCGTAGCCCGGTCGAAAGTCATCACGCCTTCAACCCGAGTGAGCCTACGGAAATCCATTGTCTCAGTGTCCGAGCCCGATGATCCGGCCAGTGCCGCTATCTCGGCGTGCTCCCTGTCCAAGTCTTCCACGTTGAACCACGTAACCACCGGCACTGGGGGTGGGGGAACATGTTCGGCACCGGAAGCGGTAGAATCTCTCGGGGCAGCCATCTCTCTGCAAGGTGCAAGGTACCTTAAGTCAGAACAAGATACAAGTAAAGAAAAAGAAAGGGAATTATAAAGGGGGCTACACTACAAATGAATGGAGAGAATGCCAATAATTTCTGACGAAATTTCGACAGAGTTTCCCCTAGGCCGAAGGCGTAAGGGAAACCACGGGTGCACGCCCACAAGGAGTGATGGCCCCAACAAAGTTACGGTGTGCCCAAGGGTGACACCGGAGGTCCTCCGGTTGAAGAAGTCTTCTTTCCCCCCTTCAACGGCACACCCCGTGCCTTCCTTCAGTGGCACACCCCGTGCCTTCCTTCAGTGGCACGTCTAGGCCAAGCCTCTCAGCGGCACGCCCAGGCCATACTCTCTACGGCACACCCCCCTGGCCGCCCAGTGGCACACCCCCAGGCCGTCCAGCGGCACGCCCTGTGCCCTTCTCCAGCGGCACGCCCTCGTGCTCTTCTCCAGCGGCACGCCCGTGCCCCCGCTCAGCGGCACGCCCCGTGCCCTTTCCCCAGCGGTACACTCCCTACCCTCACTCAGCGGCACGCTCCCTGCCCTTCTCAGCGGCACGCTTCGTGCCACCCCCCAGCGGCCCGCCTTGTGCCTTGTCCAGCGGCACGCCTGTGCCCTTCTCCAACGGCACACACCGGCGCCACATCCCACCCACACCGAAGAGAAGAAGGAGAAGAACGAGAGGAAGGAAAGAAGAGGAGAAGAAGAGAGGAAGATGAAGAAGGAGAGGAGGGGAAGAAGGAAGGGGAAGACGAGGAGCCTAAGGCTCCGTCGTCCCTCGGGCAGAAGGGAAGAAGAGGAAGGGAAGAACGAAAGAGAAGAACAAAAGGAGAAGGGGAAGAGGAAGAGAGAAGGGGAAGAGGAGAAGAAGAGGGGGGGGGGGGCTTCTCAGCACCCTCACCGGAGCAGGAAGACGACGGCGGGCGGTGGCAGCCGTACCCGGTGGCGAAGGAGAAGAAGAAGAGAGAGAAGGGGGAGCGGCGGTGGCGGTGGTAACCGAAGGGGTAGAGAGAGAGAGGGAATATGAAAAAGAAGAAGGGGGGAGTTTCGAACTCCCCCTCCCCTTTTATAGCCACCTCAAAAAAAAAGAAAAAAAAAGAGAAGAAAAGGAAAAAAGGGAACAAACGAACGAAAGGGAGAATAAAGAGGAGAAAAAAAAAGAAGAAGAGGGAAAAAGAGAAAGAGAAAAAGGGAGAGAGAAAAGAAAAGAAAAGGAGAAAAAAAGTGAAAAAGAAGAAAAAAGTGGGGAGAAGATAAAAAGGGAGAATAAATATATATATATATATATATGTATATATAATAATAATAATAATAATAATAATAATAATAATAATGTAACACATATATGATAGTAATACAATAAATACACAATAGAGATAACGATGTCCACATCACATGTCTCATGAACGTACGTCCAGTAATGCACGTTAATTCCCGAGACACACCAGCGAGCACCGTCTGCTCATCCTTCGCCCGCGCTGCCCTCGGGTGGGGGGGCATTTGTGGACGTATAAAATCGTACGTCCATATGTCCCACCGAGCCCCACATTAATGTCAAAGTCAAAGGAAGAAGACCCGGAGAGACTGGCCATCCAGGGCTCCGGGGGAATACCACCGTCCTATAAATCCCCACATTTGCACGGGCGCATCAAGAGACCAAGAAAACACAGGATGCCCTCTTGAATTTATACACTGCTATGGACCCCCCCCCTCGGGTCCCTAACGGTGAAGAAATGTCCCATAGAATGTACAACTTAAGTTCCTGAATCAGGAGCTGGTGCCCCTTTCAACGGCACGCTCCAAACGGCCCCAGCGGCACACCCTGAAGTGCCCCAGCGGCACGCCATGAGGCGTCCCAGCGGCACGCTCCAAAGTGCCCCAGCGGCACGCCCTGAGGCGTCCCAGCGGCACGCTCCAAACGGCCCCAGCGGCACACCATGAAGTGCCCCAGCGGCACGCCCTGAGGTGCCCCAACGGCACTCCCCCTGAAGTGCCCCAGCGGCACGCTGCCAGCTTCCCCAGTGGCACGCTCTATGGGAGTGCTCCCAGCGGCACACCTTCTAGGTGCCTTCCAGCGGCACACCCCCTGGGAAGCCTCCAGCGGCACAGCCTCCAAGCCCTCAGCGGCACGGCCCCTCAGCCCCCAGCGGCACAGCGTTGAATTCCCCTAAACGGCACGCACTGGCAGAAGATACAACGGTCAATAGGCAGACCCATTGGCGCGCAGTTTGGCCACTTCAAAGCCAGCTAGCACCCGCCTCGGTGTAACCTCTGGCTGGAGGAGGGAGATCTTCACGTGACGAGGAAGATACCAAAGTCAACCTCGGATGGCAGTGCCATCATGAGGTCGGCCTCGTCAACGGCCCACGTATAAAAAGCCTCACAAAGAGAGAAGAAAAAAGCAGGAGAACACACAGAGAAAAAGAGAAGGCACCCGTTCGAAGAGAGCTCCAGAGAAGGAGAAGAAGAGAAGAAGAAGGTAGAGGAGAGGAAGAGAGAGTTGGTGTTGTGTAAGGGCAGGGGGAGGAATGACAGTGAAGGGGATGATCACCCTTCCTCATCCTAACCCTCTCCCCCACTCTTCTTTCTTTCATTCTCTTCCCCGTTTCCCCTGTTCGTTTGAATGTACTGTACTATGTTTGACCTTTCCGGCCATGGTCTTTGTCCTTTGAGTTTGTCATGAATGGGATACTTTTTTCCGGCCTTACCCTATTCTGTTGCATTCGTGGTTTTTTTCCGACGTGGTCTGTGATCTTCGTTGCATGCTTCCTCGGTTTCCTAACCCCCTGTCTCATTGGCTCTCCCATGTCGTTGGCTTGCATAGACAAATGGTTAGTGCTTCTAGCTCGATGATGCAAGGCTAACCTCTCCCTCCTCTTGGTGACACTCTGCAATGCAATCCCCCTTTTTCCTCCTTTTGCACCCCGTCCAAGTTTTGTGGACCTCTACTTGATGTGTATCACCCACCTACTTGCCAGAAGGCTCCTCAGCCTTTCCTTCAAAGTCCACGGTGTATCTACACCCATTCCAGCCTCCCAGTCATCCTACCACTCAGGCCCCAAGTGGCACAGCTCTCCCATTCGTTCGTTTGGCGGCACAGCCCTCCCTGGATTTACCCAGCGGCACACCTTCCTTGGTCGCCCAGCGGCACACCCTCCTTTCGCTGTCTCAGCGGTACACTCCCAATCTGTCTGCCCAGCGGCACGCTCTCTCTGGCTGCCTCAGTAGCACACCCTTGGGCTGCCTCAGCGGCACGCATTGATTATCATTTCCCCGGTATACTCATAGCTTGCATCAGTCTACTGGTTTCTTGTTCGGTGTTTTCTCCGAGTTTTCCGAAATTTCCCCAAAGGTGGCTGCTCAGGCACCCCCCCCAGTTGTTGGTTCATGCCACTCCTTGTGGGCATGTTCCTTGTTATTCCCTTACCTCCCAGGTCAAGGGGAGGTGCTGCCGAATTTTCGTCATGAATAACAATAAATCAAAAAGGGTGAAAAGAAGTAACAAACAGATGGACTAGACAACAATGAGACACTTTATTCAACTAAAAAGGACTGTACAAAATTCAAGGGATTGGACCGAACGAGATCCGAAGAACTGCACTGTCGGACGTGAATTGGGGCTGAATCATGTGGCAAAACCGAAAATTGATCCTTTGAAGTCTCCCATCAGACCTGCATAGACCAGAGGACTTCTTCTGAATTCCCCCCTACCCAACTGAACTCCAACCTCCAGCGGTACACCCTACCCACTTCTTCCAGCGGTATGCCCTAGCCTCCACCCTCCAGCGGTACACCCTACCCACTTCTCCCAGCGGTACGCACTCCTCCAACCCTTCCAGCGGTGCACCTTCCAGCGGTACACTCCCCTTCACCTTCCAGCAATACACCCCAGTCCACTTCTTCCAGCGGTATGCCCTAGCCTCCACCCTCCAGCGGTACAACCTACCCACGCTTCCCAGCGGTACACTCCCAGTTCCATTCCCAGCGACACACTCCATCACCTCTCCAATAAATACATATATAATGAAATTTATATAATAAAAGAAATGAAAAGTAGATAAGAATAATAGTGATAAAGCGGAGGGCCTAATTCCAATCAAAATAATGAGCAAAGAGAAGATAACAAAAGGAAACGATGCTAACAAATGAGCGATAATGATATATGTTACCCAAGGCAACCTACGAATATAACGGCATGGTCCCCGTCTCTCCTTCTTGGATTCCGAACCCGGGAACATTAATGATGCTCTTGTGAGCCGAGCGTCACCCTCGGGAGTCGTCTCTCTCATCACGGCGATCGCCCGGCCACACCTTGGGCCAATATCTCATCAGGGTCCACTCTCCTCCCTGTATTAAAATTGCCGTCCCTCGGTAGACACTCGCACAGATTCGTCCCCCGTTATCGTCTTGTTTTCCGTATGAACTTTTGTCCAAACATGAAATGGTCTATCGGTGACCGACACAATTTGAGTGTTCATGCCCTTACCACGGGCTTACTGCATAAGCCCGGCTACCATTTTTCTCCATGCATTAATTAGTATGTCTTTCGGCCGTGGAGCCCTTATTTCTGGCAATTAATCAAGGGTATTCCCCTCTCCGAGGGGATGTAAATGACGTTGTGACCTTTATGGCACAACGGGTCTCAGTCCCGACCCGAACCACACAATCGTCTGACCGAGTCAGATCGAGCGCGCCATGGGCTTCCACGAAGCCCGAACAAATTATCACTTTGTGACTGGCACGCCCACGCACTTAATAAACCAATAAATAAATCAATCCGACATCTTTTAATAAAAAGTGCATCCACAGGACCATCCTTCAACGCACCCTCTCGAACTCGACTCTTACTTCTCGAAAAAGTGCTCGACATCTGAGAGTAGGGGAGCTAGTGAGGAGGGTAAAATCGGTTCGGCCCACATAAGGTCCATTTCCGCCAGGCCCAGTCAGACCCACAGTCTGCGATGCGCTTGTCAGGCCTTGATAGCCGCAGCTCGTCACAGACGGCCCGGGACGGATCATCCTTGGATCCGCCAGCGCATGAAGGGCTTCGACCCAGACGCAACGACCGCCGAATGACCCTCCGGCGATCAAAATTTACCCCCCACGACGTCGGCGTCAACTCCACTAAGAGCGAGCACGCCCCCCAGGCGCCATAAGACTCGCCAGAGATCCGTCTGACTCCGGAGGAACAGACCCTCAACGGAAAACTCCCCACGATCACGGGAGACGTTACTCCACGACTTACGCCCTTCCATGCTAAGGGACTGGCTATGGCTACCAGGACAACCCCCTATAAATGAGACTTCGACGGACAGGCAGGGACACGGTGATTTTCACCAAGAAACACACACTCAGCTCCAGACAAGGAGAAGCCAACCTGCTGTTAAGAGAGAACGTCCCTGCCAAGCACCGGCTGCCCTCCGAGCACCCTTACCGCCCAGCGAGCACTCTCTGAACGCCCACTGGTCACAGCGAGAATCTCTCGGAAGGTAGTCTGTCCCTCCAGGCTTGCTTCACGACCTCTCAACTCTCTCCCTCTTACACTCTTCTTCCCGCTTCTCCGTCTCCTGAGTGCTGACTTAAGCATCGGAGGGTTGTCCCCTAGGATAATGTCTAGGGCTCCTTCTGACGCCCTTCGTTCCTGGTGTTTACAGGCTTCCACGAGTGTCGAGCGGTCTTCACCAACAAATAAATAGAAAAGTGTGATACGAGGGCTAGGAACCAATTTTCTGCCTCTACAACTATATATATTCCGTTACATGCATCCAGTGAGTTAGGGCTACCTCTCCCTGCATCCTTCTAATTAGGCTTGGCAATTATTCGTTTAAAATTTGAATCAAATTCGAATTCGTATTCGTTTAATCGGATAATTATCCGTATAAGATATCCGACGGATAATCGGATAATTAATCATATACGAATTTGGATATTGAGATATCCGTGTCGGATATTATCTGAACAAATATGAACTCTTAGATAAAAATCTAAAGATACGCATATTCTATATATAATTAACTCAAATCTCTATATATTATTTGATTACTCTTTTTTATCTTTTTGTCTCAAAATATAATTTAAAAATAAGAAATCTACTTACACCTATTTGGTAAGTTATCTCTTACTTTTTAGGATAAAATCTAATCTTTTGATAACATCATTTAAAATAAAAAATAATTTTCACTCTTTCTTTTTTTTTTTGAAAAAACAACATATGACACTCTCACACGGCTCACACGACTTACCTCTAAATAGGTTTAGTAATTATCTGTTTAAAATTCGAACTTAATTTGAATTCGTATTAATTCGATAATTATTCGAATAAAATATCCGACAAATAATTCGATTAATAATCAGATACGAATTCGACTATCACACTATTCGCTCCGTATCGGATATATTTATAGATCTACTTCCAATACGTTATGGACCCGCTACTTCTGCTCTTCCTCGCCTGCCTCCGATCCACGCGCCCGTCGGCGGAGTCACGGAGAAGATGATCGTGTGTGTAGCCGCAAGCCAAGTTTGATTCTTTTGTCTTCTCCACTCAATTACAACATCCTGTCATCGGACAGGCCACAGGGCGCGGCGTGCGCACGCCCCGTTCGAGCGTGTATGACCGCCACCACCACCACTCGCTCGCTCCTCCTTTCCCGCGGCCCTTCACCTGCGCCAAGCATCTCCGTAGCTCTTTCCTGGTAACCGCCGGCCACCCCAAAAAAACCAGCTGTCCATGCGACCAAATTAACCCGGCCCCCGTCCCCCCCCCCCCCCCCCCCACACACACACACGCACACACACCGACACACGTATGTATATATATATATATCGCCGACCCCTTCCTCCTCCCCATCCATGCGCTCTTCTCAACTTCGTAATACGTCCATCTAGCTAGCTAGGCTTAATTTGTTGACGTACCCCATCGTTTCTTTACGTGTACAGAGGACGCGCGCGCGGCATCAATAACCCGCCATGGCGACCAGCACCCGGCGCTCCTCCTACCTCGTCCTCTTCTTCCTCCCCCTCCTGTTCGTCTCCACCTTTGCGCATAACAAGCCGCCGCCGCCGCCGCGACCGACGTGTGACGTGAAGTCCCTTTGCACCACTGCGCCCTTCCCGGAGCTCTGCTCCCAGTCCACCTCGCTCCTCTCGCCCCTCGTCGGCAACGACCTCACCATGGTCGTCCGCGCCGTCCTCGGCGTCAGCCTCAGCTCCTCCAAGGCCGCCACCGTGCACCTGAAGACAACCGCCGTCGACGCCCCAGCGGTGGGCAGCTGCGTGAAAAGCATGGAGGACGCCTCGGACATGCTGAAGCTGGCCGTGAAGGAGATGGACAACCGCCTGGGCCATCCGGGGACCTCGCAGTACGCGCAGTGCGTGGGGACCGTCCAGACCTTGGTGAAGACGGCCATCGCCGACGTCAATGCCTGCCTCAAGGTCCTGGGGGAGGTGCACAATGGCGTCGTCGTCTCTGACACGGTGAAGCTGACGGTGACGCATACCATGCAGTTGAGCAGCAACGCGCTGGTGTTTGTTGACAGCCTTAACCGAGACACCCAAGCCACAGTGATCAGTCCAGTCCCTTGAGGTGGTGTACTACCATGCATTATATATATGTAGCGGCTGTGAGGTCGTGTAGTTTTGCGAGAATAATTAAGGAGATTAGATTATAGATCTCCAGAATTAATGTACCAATCTTAATTTTGTTGTACGTAGCTTGGGAGACATGCATCCACGAAGCTCCCCCGTGATCATCCCCCGTTGATTCGGAGGATGGAAACGTGTTAACGGTTCTCTGAGAAGTTGATTTTCTGAAAGTACGTACTCCCCCTGCATGAAGGTAAATTTTGTATTGATATACGTACGGCATGCGATAAGAAATCGCAAGGTCTCCCTAAACTTAGTCGACAAGTACGCTCAGAAGGCTGTTGTACCAATCAATCATGCCTGGCCCAGCAAACTTCAAGAGCATGCACCTTGTTTATTGTTCATTAGTTTTGGGGATGAATAAAATCAGTACATGCAGTTGATCTCAGGTAACAACATGTGCTGGTTGATTCTTTATTCGCCTCTTCTTTTTCTGTTTTTTTTCTTCAGTCGAACCGTTGAAATGCAACGACGACCCCATACATGGATGCCAAGAATATATCTCTCTTCAGATTTAGGAGTGCCCGAATCATATTGATATAAAAGTGTCACACTTAGTGTGAAAAATAAAATAAAGTGACGTAAGATCAAGATTTTACAAATTAGACTGTACCAGTCACAGATCAGTACGATCGATCTGTAATTCGTAATCGATACGTTTTATATATTTAATATTTTTTTAAATACAAAAGATTTTATTAGATGAGTTAGTCGAGTGATTTCATTAGTTTGGGGACGGTTCTGAGTTTGAACTCCACTAATGGCTCATTCTTGTATTTTTTTCCTTTATTCTTCTTTTCAATTGATGTAAAAAATGATTTACACATGAGATTCAGACCGCTCACCTCCACCTCAATTAAGGAAGGCCTTAACCAATTGAGCCACAAATAATTGTTTAACATTTTTTACTATTATAATATTTATAAAGTAATATAGTCTTATTGACACTTAACAGTACACTACGATACGCTACCGTATCGTACCGTATCGATAAAAAATCAGTACGACTGGTATGAACTACTATGCAAACCATTTATGAGGTAAAACAGAGTCCGAGAGAATAGTTTAAAAAATTCAATGAAGTGATCTCTGCAGTTGACATGAAAAGGAGTTTAGCTGATTAATCTATCTTTTACAGGCACACTCAGGCATGTAGTGTCATCCTTGCTGTCATCCTTGCTGTGTATGTAGATGCCATTATTGTTATTGGTAATGGCGATACATATGTTGCTAAGGTTAAGGAGTACCTACAGTGTCACTTTGTTACTAAGGATCTTGATACGCCTAAATACTTTCTTGGCATCAAGATTGCTTATAGTGCAACTGGAGTTTCTCTCTGTCAAAGGAAGTACGCCATGGATCTATTACAGAAAATTGGTCTTGTTGATTGTAAGCCTGCTAATATTCCCATTCAGACAACCATAGAGCTCTGGTATGAGAAGTCTGGACTCTATAAAATGTCTCTCAGTATAGACGCCTTGTAGGAAAGTTGATTTATCTCGCTGTCACCAGGCTAGATATCACTTTTGCAGTGGGGATTGTGGGTCAGTTCATGCACTACCCTAGGAAATGCCATATATATGGAGGCTGCGATGCACATTTTGAGGTACATTAAGCAAGCTCTAGGTAAAGGTATTATGTATAAGAAACATGAACTCATGAGGATTGAGGCGTACACTGATACAGATTATGCTGGATCTCTCTTTGACAGACAGTCCACATCAGGATATTGCACCTATGTTGGGGGTAACTTAGTTACACGGAGAAGCAAGAAATCGACCGTTGTTGCTAGATCTAGTGCAAAAGCTGAATACCGAGCCATGGCTCATTCTGCTTGTGAGATGATGGGGATTCAGGCTCTCCTTCGAGATTTGGGATGCATATCTCCTGAGCTGATGACCTTGTTTTGTGACAATCAAGCTGCTATCTACATCGCCAGTAATCATATCTTCCATGAATTGAAAGAACAAAGCATGTAGCGGTTGATTGTCACTTTGTAAGAGATGTATTAGCCAAGCAGATTGTCACTCCTCATGTGACTTCATCAGATCAGACGATTGATATCTTCACCAAAGTTTTACCTTTTAATTCCTTTTCTATCTTATGTAACAAGTTGTGCATGATTGATATATATGCTCCGAGAGAGAGTGTTAAAGTGTTACAATGCGGTGAGGATTACTTAGTGATGTAATGTACCGAAAATACAGTGAGAAGCAATTGTTTGAGATTTTCTCGCAAATATGTCATTGTTCACTATAGTAACATATGTATAGTTGTTGGGAATGGCCCGGAACCAACCACATACACGGATAAGAAAATAATAAAGAAAGAAAGATGAAAGGAGAGCGCACACAGATTTACATAATTCAAAAAATCTTATGTATATATCCACAGAGCTTCCTTCATGTCGCCTTCGCACTATTCTGATTGAAATGAGCGAGACTTTTATTGCCTCTATTGGTATCTTAAGTTTTTCTTTCTCCACATGACTGTGATTGGTAACGAAATCAATTCTCTCCGCCCCCACTCAAAAATCCCACTTTCTTTATCTTACTAAAGTGCGAGGAAGAAACCTCAAACCTATTCGATCGTAGTATGTGGATCAACTTCAATGATGGCAAGTCATGGTTTCACATGAAGTACTGCTTCTATTAAGTAGTGTGCATAAAATCTAAGAACGATTATATTTCGTATGAGATAAATTCATCCACTCCAAACTTCACAATCTGCATAAGACCGTACTTATATAAACCTGCGTCGTTCTATAGCTAAGGGCGAGTCTACCTGAACAAGGTGGAACTTGCCCAGGCATGAGCTGTGAGTCTCGAGATTTCAGGTTGTAGTCCTTCAGTCATTAAGGATCAGTCTGTGAGAAGCCGTCGACGGAGTCACGGAGGAACGCAAGCCAAGTTTGGTTCTTTTGTCTTCTCCACTCAATAATAACATCCTGTCATCGGACAGGCCACAGGGCGAGGCGTGCGCACTCCCCGTTCGAGCGTGTATGACCGCCGCCACCACCACTCGCTCGCTCCTCCTTTCCCGCGGCCCCTCACCTGTGCCAAGCATCTCCCTAGCTCTTTCCTGGTAACCGCCGGCCACCCCACAAAATAACCAGCTGTCCATGCGACCAAATTAACCCCTCCCCCCTCCCCACATTTTCACATATATATATATAGTTACGGATACGGAGAACCCAGAAGAGGTGGACAAACAACAGAGGAGGTCGAAGAAAGGGAAAAGAAAAATCAAACCACAAGAACACATAGATTTTTTACGAGGTTCGGAGGCAAGGTGCCTTCCTACGTTCACAGCCGCAGCAAGATTCCACTAATAATCACATACCGATTATAATACAAAGAGAGAATTCACCCTTTTATATTAAGAGATTAGGGCGTCATTAGTCAGGGTATTAAGGATAACAATATCCCTGTTAAACAAATCCTCTTTCGAGATACATTAAACGTGCATGATGGCCTGTCACCCAGGATACTCTCCTGAGGCCGAATATGCCCTCCAGTGACTGCTAATACTCCCCCACCATCAGTCTGGTTAATGCATTGCCAAGACCAGGTCGATGCATTGCCAAGATAAGGTCGGTGCATTGCCAACACTAAGGTCGGTGCATCATGCAGGTTTATCTTCTCCAAGTGACATCGACTTGTCTTGAACCCGCAATACATGCTCCCCTGACGCCAGTGATGCTATCCAGAGGCCATAGATGCTCCCATGAGACTGCATATGCTCCCGTGCGAGAACACATAGAGACGTGACTACATGCTCCCCTGACATCGAGGATGCTCTCCTGAAGCAGCGATTGCTCCCCAGAGACAGCATGTGCTCGCCATGCTCCCTCGACGCTGAGGATGCTCCCCTGGAGCAGTGGATGCGCTCCTGAGGCAGACTGTGATCCCGTGTAAGAGCGCACGATGACGAGTTCTGACTCCACACTCTAACAATCTCCCACTTCGAGTCTGAACTCCAAAGAAAACAAACATATCAATGTATTAATCCTGCTTAATGTAACAATGGAAATACTGCTATGGCATCCCTTCATCAATCATCTATGGAGGTCAACTGAGGCCTTGCACAGTCTCAATTTCTCTGTGGTTACCACCTTGGTCAACATATATGCTGGATTTTCTACCCCAAGTATCTTCTCCAGCAATAAAACACCATCTTTAAGCAAACCACGAATGAAGTGAAACTTCAGTTGTATGTGCTTTATCCTTGCATGAAAGACTAGGTTCTTGGCAAGGTGAATTGCACTTTGACCGTCACAAAATAACACACTATTGTTTTGTTTCTTGCCCAGCTCCTTCAGAATGAAGTCCCGCGATAAATCAATGACACCAAAGAGGGGGGTGAATTGGGTGCTTACAAATTTTAAGAAATTTTTTGACCTATTTTAAAATATGTAATAAAATACTAATTAAGAGATTCAAATATATTCATTCACAAATTAGATTTATCAAAGTCTATTTGGTGATGAGATAGATTATGCAAGATGAACATGGATAAAATCTGAACAAAATACACTAACACTCACGTAGCATGGAGGTAGAGGAAATAGACCAAATCACACAATTCAAACCTCACTGCACAACGATTTTTAAGGTGGTTCGGATGTAACGACGGCACTCCTACGTCCACCCCTCACCAAACCCGATGAGGCTTCATTTGGGGATAAATCCCCAAACAGAGACGACGCTCCAAACACACACGCAGGATGACGCCTGCCCACACACACGGGGACGCGCCCCAACACACACACACACACACACACACACACACACACACACACACACACACACACACACACACACACACACACACACACACACACACACACACACACACACACACACACACACACACACACACACACACACACACACACACACACACACACACACACACACACACACGGAGACGAGGTCTCCAACACGATCCGACAACTGTATCAACAAGACATACACACGCTACGACAGATGCAGCACTCCACACACTAAAACGACCGGATCTAGATAGATCCACACACACACACGCAGATCTTATAAGACCTACGCACACACACGCGAATAGAACATAAAGACCACACACCACCACGGATCCACAACGATCCACACACACACAAGTGTTTACAATTTATAAAGAACACAAATATAAAACCCAAAGCACAAAGACCATGAGGCACAGTTTAGAAAACTCCTGATTTGGCTTCCATTGAGTGTATGTTGTTGATCTTTGAGTGATGCTTCCTTCTTCACTTGAATGGCTTTAGATGAAGCTTGAAGATCTTGATAAGGGATGAAGAGATCTTTCCACGAAGTACTGCTCATGGCTACAGTAGCAGCTCCTTCTTCCTTGGACAGCTCCTTTGATCTTCCTTGAAGGGTTTGCTTGCTTTTATTTCTTTCTCCCTTGGACAATCTTCCTTGAATCCTTGCTTGCTTCTTCTTCTTTTCCTTTGAGATTGCTAGCTTCAGATAGAGCTTAATCACCTTGGAGATGGATGATGAACTCTTGCACGAAGTACTGTTCACGGAGCTACAATAACCTTTTCTTCCTCCTTGGACAGCCTCCCCTTTGGATCTCTTGGTTGGTTAGGGTTTATGACTCCAGTGAGATGTTTTATAACCCTTGAATGGTCCATAGACAAGACCCAGATCAGATCCACAAATCCCTCCTTGATTGGGGGCAGTGGGATTAAAGGAATGGGAAGAAAGACCTCTCCACGAGCTTGAAACACAAAGTCAAAAAGGCTGCATCGGGGCTGGCGATCGACCTGTAGCATGGGGCAGTCGATCGGAATTTTACAGGAATTACAATTTTAGGTGCTGGGAAAATCGGTCGACTGCCCCTAGGCTGGCGGTCGACCGAAATATGGAATTTTCCAAATTTCAAACATCGAACCCCTTAAACCCATTTGCAGTCCGTGGATTCAAACTCCTTTGACCTTGTGGATTTATACTGAGTATTTTGACCTGCAAGAACATAGATAATTGATTAGAACTATAGCTCAAACATCCATATAATGAATGCATGAATTTCATGCAAACCATTAAGAGGAAGTAAGAGTTGAGTATGAAAACCGTTTGAGAGTCTTTCAGTTTATTGATCACAGTTAAGTCAATAGTTCCATCAACAAACAAATCCACATGTTAAGGCGTAGGGAACCTTTGCACACCAGATCAAATCAACTTCCCATGGAGGCAAGTCAACTTTGATTACTTTACCAGAATTGAGGATACCATAGCCTTACATGGGTTCTTGACAAGTGTGGACATGGTTTACCACTTGTGTTAGATTGTAGATAGCACTGTGCTTATCCACACGTTTGTTTTACCTTCCAAGTAATCGTCATAATGTTTGATCCTCTTGTAAAACCAATTCAATCAATAACCATTTGCCATTGGCCATCTCAACCATGACGTGAATACACACGGACATCAAGAACATGTGCAAGCAAACATAAAGTTTAGTCATCATTAAAAACATATGCATGGCATATACAACAATCTTCCCCTTTTTTATGATGACAAACTTTGTGCCTGGCATAAACAGATCATAGTCAGACCATATTCTTCTCCCCTTTTGACATAATCAAAAAGTGGGAGGAAGAAAATGAAGTGCAAGTGAGGCAATAGCAAGGCAAGGATATGGTGATCAAAACATGTTGATTCACAAAACAAGGTTTGATATCAATCAAGGCAAATACATTCAAGCACGTATTGATACCAATTGAAGTTGATGGTTGGCTTCAGGGATATGAACCAGTGGTGGAAGATGTGCTCAAGATGAGGAGTTCAGCATGAAAACATTCAAATTTTAGAACCCATTTCAGAGTTTCACAACGTGCAGGAGCAAGATGGCTCATCAAATGATTTTCGTTGATTGTCAAATTTTCTGATTTTTATATTTTCTAGAAATGCATAAGAACTCAATGCAAGTAAATGATACTAATTGAAGTCAAATATCCCATATAGCAAGTAAAAAAAATTGAAGGCCTAAAATTTGGGATTTTCAGTGAATTTTCAATTTTTAATTTTCTTATGAAATGCATGAAGTGATATACATATTACTGATGACACATGAAGTGCACACAATGTAACCAGACAGATACGTATATATATACATGCAATCATATCTCCCCCTTACTTATTTAAGAGGGGAATGGGTGTAAGAAAGATGCATGAGAGTCATGACAACCGGAGTGCACATGTGTAGCACATGGGAGATTGTGCAGTCATATAGGAGATTCATGCAATTGCTTAAGCAGTCAATCAATTTTCTGAATACATAATAAATCAAATTTTCAGATGTGTAAGTTAGTAACATGAAAAATGATAGTTGCAATATGGCATGGATATTCAGATTTTCAGATCAACACAAGGAGACATTTTACATACTGCACTTCAATCTTGAGAACAGCGTATTGGAGGCTTCGCTCTACCTCAAAAATTTTTAACATCAAAATTTTAAAGATATCACAAGATAATCAGAATTTTTCTAAGAGTGATCATGTTCAAATAATTCTTTTTTATACGAGTAGACGCATGGAGCTCATGCTAGAATCCCCGATTACTCAGAATGCTGAACCATTTCACCTCATTTTGAGCAGAGATACTTTAGTCAACATTTTTCAGAAATGAATCACATCACGTCTCAGGTGACATGTACCCAATTTACTCAGTGAGACTGAGCATTGCTCTGCCTTTCTTTTTCATTTCAGATTTTTCAAACAAGGATAGGTAGGTAGCTTTTTCCTCAACTGTCTCTTCAACATACATACAGCAAGTTTAACATCTCGAGAGTGTTGAAAAGAAATTCATATATCCTTATCTTTAACACTCATTTTCACATTTTATGCAAGAAGTGTATGAATTTGATTCATCATGTATACGAAAAATATCATGAACATATAACAGTGTAGCTACCCCTAAAAAAATGTACTTATTAAATATGAACTCCCCTAAAGTGTACGACATGAAACACTCCAATAATGACTCAAATGTAATATTATTTATCAAGGAAATATAAGGTCATAGAAATTTCAAGGATGGGGGGTGAGTAACATATATTAGCATGCAAGCACACATTGGAAGTTTATGGAATGTGCAATGAAAGATGAAAGGATTTGCAATTTGGTTTTTGAATTATTGACCCCGAAGATATGCATGCTTAAAATGCCAGTTATGTAACAATGCACACGATGAGCTTCATTTTTCAAATGCACTATATGAATGATATGTAAAAATGTAAGGTAATGCAAGATTTCAGATTTTATTTGAAGGTTCTAAATACATGAAAAGGTTTAAGATGGGTGCAAAAAGTATTTTTCTTATTTTTCATTTGAATGAATTAAATGGATGTAATGCATGCAACCTATAACAACATGAGAATACAATGCTTGAGGCAAAAGCAAGATGCAAAACTTGATTTTTAGAATTTCTGGACAGATTTTACATGAGGGCATTTGCATTCAAATGATAAACAATCAAGCATTGGTTTGAAAGCAGAGTTGAGGCAGCCTTTGATTGCGACTAGAGTCGCGGAGATGGACGCAGCTTATCAGGCAGCTGCAGCTTTAGAGCTTGACATGGCTAGATCCCGAGGGCATACTCAAGCGGCATCAGTTCAGTTGAGTGTGCAGTTTCAACAAGTCAGTCAGCCGTCTGTGGCAGGAGTTCCATCTGATGTACCTGCTGCTAGTGGCACTTCTTTTTCTAAACCCAAGTCCAAGTGGAGGTTCAAGAAATCTAAGAAGTGGTATGATCAGCATGCTTCTTCTAGTACTATGCAGCAAACAACACCTTCTTTCCAACAGCGATAGGGATCTACAGCGAGTCAGTCGAGGCAGTGTCCAAGATGTGGTGGGAGCCACCCAGGCAAGCCTTGTTCGATGCCGGTGGTTTGCTTTCGGTGTGATCAACCGGGACATGTGGTTCAAGACTGTCCGTAGAGGCCGAAACATGTTCAGTTCTCTCAACCACAGCCGTCTCAGTTAAGACCTCCTCCACCACCCCAATCACAACAATATTATCCTCAAGCTTCAGTGTCTTCTTCTCAGCAGTCTACTGCAGCGGGCAAGAAGCAAAAAGGGAAGGTCTCTCATATAACCCGTGCTGAAGCAGTGGCATCTCATCTCGTGGAAGGTACGATTATGATTTATGGTCATGCAGCTCGTGTTCTATTTGATTCAGGTGCTTCTCATTCATTTATTTCTGAAGACTTTATTGCGTGTATTGAGGAGCCGACATCTGAAATGACTTGTGAGTTACTTGTTGAACTACGTTATGGAGATTTCATGTTCACTCCACTTTGTCTGGAAGAGACTCCAATTGTCATTGGCAATCAACAGTTGCCGGCTAAATTATATGCTTTGCAGCTAGTGGATTATGATATCATTCTGGGCATGGATTGGTTGGAAGAGTATGGAGCTGTGGTTGATTGCAGATCAAAGAAAGTCTATTTTCAGCCACCTGGGAAACCAGCATTCTATTTCTAAGGTATTCGATCTCGTTCTTCTCGCTTGATTATTTTTGCTATTCGAGCCTGTAGATTGCTTAATGCAGGTTGTCAGGGATTCTTAGCTTCCGTGGTTGCTGTTGAGGCACCACAGCAGGATATCAATGCCATTCCCGTGGTCTGTGAATTTCCTGATATGTTTTCTGATAAGTTACCAGGCTTACCTCCTCAGCGAGAAATAGAAATGTTGATTGAATTGATTCCAGGTACGGCACCTTTAGCAAAGGCACCTTACCGTATGGCTCCAGCTAAATTAAAAGAATTGCGAGCACAACTGTTAGATATGTTGGAAAGAGGCTATATCCGTCCTAGCTTCTCTCCATGGGGTGCTCCAGTTTTGTTTGTAAAGAAGAAAGATGGAAGCCTGAGGCTATGTATTGATTACAGACAGTTGAATCAAGTGACTATCAAGAACAAGTATCCTCTGCCCAGGATTGATGATTTATTTGACCAATTACAATCTGCTACTGTCTTATCTCGGATTGATCTCCGATCAGGCTATTATCAGCTGAGGATTAAAGAATCTGATGTGGAAAAGGCTGCTTTTAGCACGCGTTATGGTCACTTTGAATATTTGGTTATGCCATTCGGGCTAACCAATGCTCCAGCAGCTTTTATGGACCTGATGCAACGTGTGTTCCGTCCATATCTGGATCAGTTTGTTGTGATCTTTGTCGATGATATTCTTGTTTATTCTGCTTCTGAAGAAGAACATGTGCAGCATCTCAAGATCGTACTGCAGACTCTGCGAGATCACGAGCTCTATGTAAAATTCAATAAATGTGAGTTTTGGCTTTGGGAAGTGCATTTTCTCGGCCATGTGATTTCTGGTGACAGAGTTGCAGTTGATCCAACTAAGATTGAAGCTGTTCTTCAATGGCAGAGACTGAGGACTGTGATAGAGATCAGAAGTTTTCTGGGTCTTGCTGGCTATTATCGAAGATTCATTCAAGACTTTGCACGGATTGCCGCGCCGATGACTAGACTGACACGTAAAGATGTGCCTTTTGTCTGGTCAGACCAATGTGAGTAGAGTTTCAATGAATTGAAAAGACTTCTCACTTCTTCTCTAGTGCTGGTGTTACCTTCAGGCTCGGGTGGATTCGTGGTTTGCACAGATGCTTCTCGAGTAGGTCTGAGTGCAGCGCTTATGCAGCATGGTAAAGTTATAGCTTATGCATCACGACAATTAAAGCAGCACGAGGAGAATTATCTAACACGTGATTTAGAACTTGCAGCGGTGATCTTTGCCTTAAAAATCTAGAGACACTATCTGTATGGCGAAAAATTTGAGATCTTTACTTATCATCAAAGCTTACAGTATGTGTTTTCTCAAAAAGATTTGAATCTCCGGCAGCGCAGATGGATGGAATATATGAAAGACTATGACTTCACCCTTTCCTATCAGCCAGGTAAAATGAATGTGGTGGCTGATGCTCTGAGCAGGAAAGTGCAAATCAGTCATTTGCTGGTTCGAGAATGAAAGTTGTGGGAGCAGTTTCCTTACGAGACATTCAACGTGGACATTCCTTCTGATCCGATGGTAGCTGTGTGTGCCAGTCTTGTGATGACTCCAGCTATTTATCAGCATATCAGGGAAGCTCAGCAGGCAGATTCTTAATTGTCCCACATTATAATGATGCATGATATTGAATTTGATGATGAATTAGTAGTCAGCTTCAGAGGGAGGCTATATGTTCCAACTGTTGATGAATTGAGGAACGTCATCTTGCATGAAGCCCATGGATCCCGTTATGCTATTCACCTCGGCACTACCAAGATGTATCAAAATCTGAAAAGACAATTCTTGTGGCCAGGAATGAAAAAGGATGTAGCTGATTTCGTGTCTAAATGTTTGATATGCCAACAGGTTAAAGCCGAGCATCAAAAGCCTGGAGGAATGCTTCAACCTTTAGAAATTTCGATGTGGAAATGAGATCATATCACGACAGATTTTGTTGTGGGTTTACCTCGGACTTCGCAAGGCTTCGATGGAATCTGGCTGTTGGTTGATCGTTTGACAAAGACAGTAAGATTATTATCGATTAAAGTTGCCTAGAGTGTGCAGAAATTGGCCGAGCTTTATGTTGAAAAGATTGTGCCGTTGCATGGAATTCCAATCTCTATTGTGTCAGATCGTGACCCATGGTTTACTTCTGGCTTCTGGCACAGTTTTCAAAAGGCGTTGGGCACAGAATTAGCCTTTAGTTCAGCGTATCATTTGCAGTCAGATGGTCAATCAGAGAGGACTATTCAGACTTTAGAAGATATGCTGAGATCGTGTTGCCTAGATTGGCAGGGTTCGTGGAGTCAGCATTTGCCAATTGTGGAATTTGCTTATAATAACGGTTATCACTCCAGTATTGGCATGGCACCGTATGAGGCTTTATATGGGCGTCCTTGTCGTACATCTTTGAACTGGTTCGAAGTTGGTGACAGATTGTTGACAGGACCTGATATGGTTGAGTAGTGTGCTGATGTGGTTCTCTTGATCAGATAGAAAATGTTGACATCTCAGAGTCGACAGAAAAGTTATGCAGATCAGCACAGGCAACCATTGCAATTTGAGTCTGGAGATATGGTGTTTGTAAAAATATCTCTGATGAAAGGTGTGATGAGATTTTGGAAGCGTGGAAAGCTCAGTCCTCATTGCATTGGTCCATTTCCTATCTTGGAATGTGTGGGCCAAGAGGCTTATCGTCTTCAATTTCCAGCGGCGATGCAAGCAAATCACGATGTATTTCATGTGTCCTAACTGAGGAAGTATGTCCCTGATGCATCTCACGTGCTAGATGGTTCAGTTTGGCTTGAAGTGACTGCAGATTTATCTACACCAGAGTACCCGCTCAGAATTGAAGATCGTCGTGAGCAATGATTGAGAAATAAGGTAATCCCTCTGGTTAAGGTTATTTGGCAGCGTCACTCTGGTAATGAGGCTACATGGGAGCGTGAGGATGAAATGCGTCAGCAATTTCCTTTCTTATTTGAATAAGGTATAATTTTTTTCAGTTCTCTCCTTGTTCATCCTTTTAATTTTCGAGGACAAAATTTTTATTAGGAGGGAGGGACTATAAGACCCGTTCCTTAACGGATCTTTACCGGTACTAATATAGAATTTAATCCGTGAATTTAGGAGATTTTTTCAAAATTTATTGGGCTTTTTCTAGCAATTAATTCTATTTATTAAAAGCTTTTAAGAAATCAATGGGCATTTCTACAATTTTACTTATTCGAGGGTTAAATGGCAATTTGAGGTTAAAAATAAAAAAAATATTTTAATCTTTTTTTAACCCACCGTCGACCCTCTCTCTCTCCCCTCACATTTCTCTTTCTCTCTCTCACCCTCTCTCTCTCTCACGGCGCATCTCTTCCCCTCTCTTGGTGGCGCGGCCGGTTCGGGTCGCGGACGAAGGCGCGGGTGGCGTCATCGGGAAGCTCGCGATGCGGGGAGCACGGTGACGTCCAGATCGAGACGAACCGCGGCGGGTGGAGACGGGTGGGCGTGAAAGAGCGGCGCGACTACCTCGGCTTGCATGCGCCCGTAACGACGTTTTCGACGCGATCGAGGTAGGAGGATGGCTTCCCAAGCTCGTTAGGATCATTCCCTCTGCCATGTCCATCGTCGTTGTGTCTTCCATAGCCTTAACCTCATCATTTTTGTTTTCGGAGCATGAACATCGTATTTATGTTTTAATCCTACATGGCCATTATTGCTGGGTTCTTAGGCTGTAAATTACGTTTATGTGATGATGGAATGGCAGGGAACAGGTTGAGAATGTGTTTCCCGTCGATCTAGGTCGATCGGGAGGGGTTCCGATTACAAACCCCACGGATTTGGTTCACTGAGCAGGTGGCGGTCCTGCCAGTGACCGTTTCTTTAAAGCAGTACGTGTGGCGGTAGACCTTGGCGGTCTAAAGCCCCTGCGCTATAACCCTTGTAGCGGCCCAACATTGGACCGTCTATTGACCCTTAGCGGCTGTACCTACGACCGCTAGAGACTTTTGACTAGGTCAGCCGACCTTTGACCCGTTAAGGCGGTTAGTCAGGCGGCTTATCGTAGAACCGCTAGGACCCCTTTGGCGGCCCAAGCCTGGACCGCTAGAACATATAAACTACAGTAGGAAACAGTAAGGCGGTGGAGCCTAGCGGTCCATTAGTAGACCGCTACACTCCTTGTAGCGGCCTGATCGTCGACCGCCAGAAGATTGTGGCGGGCTAATATTCGACCGCCATGTTCTACAAAATTTAATTTATGCATGTTCATTCCTTTATGCTTTCCATGTTGCATGTGCGGCATGTTACGTTATTTTATAAACTGTGGCATGTTTTTAGATCCCAATAGAATTAGTTCTCTTTCCTTGTGATGGAACCACTAGTTATAGCCCGACGACCTCTAGTGTCGATCCCACCTGGGAGAGGTGGCGGGGTAGTCCAAGTTTATGGTTTTTAAGCTAGTTTCCGTGGGCCCCTGCTTTACAGTAGCGTCCTACTGGGGGGGGGGAACTAGGTAGAGGCCTGGCTCTGGGCACGAGCCAGTTTGTGCACGCGTGGTCAGAGGCTTGGACTGACACTGACGAGTGTTACTCTGACTAGTTACTTGTTTCTGGTACTGTTACGCGTCTCGCTTGTCGCGATCCAGACTTGCATAGATGCTTGAGACGCATTGTAAGCCGTCAGTGGACGCATCTGGTTTCACTCTCTGGTGGTCCTTCTCTCTCTTGTCACTTGGAAATGATCAAATTGTTATTCTATTGGTAGATTTTGAGTACTCATGTTTAAATTCAATTGGCATCATAGTTAGTTATGTCTGTTTAGATAATTTTTACAGCTTTACTTAATTGTTATTTAATTCTGCCAATGCATGCTTTAATAGCTTTTCTTTGTTTAGTTGCGAGGTAGGGATCCACGTGACCCCTACTGAGTCTGGCTGAGACTCACCCTTACTCTTTTAGGTGAGCAGCAACAGCCGTCTTTCGGAGCCTTCCGTGCTTTTGATGGTAGGTCGTAGTGCCAGCAGTAGCTTGTCAGTAGCCTGTCTGTCGTAGGTTGTTGTCTTTTCTTATACTCTTTTGATCGGGGTATGTCCCGTGTAGTTGTACTTTTGGACTTTTATTTAGTTGTTGGACTTGTATATTTCGTGGATCTGGACTATTGTATATATTATCACTCTGATATTTTAAATTTCTTCCATTTATAGTTTAAATTATTACTATAATGAATATTGCGCGCATGTAATTTCAATTCGTTATGCATCCCCTCAACAAAACCCTCCAACCCTTACGGGGTCTCATCAGCCTCTTGGGTGACTTCCCCGAGTTCTTGGTATCGGTTTACCGGTATCCGGATCTCCGGATCATTACAGCTCATGTGCAGCGAGCTTCAGCACGGTCATTGGGGAGTTGCTACTGTAGGAGGAAATCTAAGATCGGATTCATCCACGAAGGCGCGTAGTCTATGGCGGTCACTTGGGGGGCCGACTCCTTGATGCTCAGTGCTGATAACTCCTCTATCAAGATGGCTCTTGAGTTAGAGGTGCTTGTTGATGACACCAGGAAAGATAATGCGTCTGCTCGGACATTCTCCTCCCTCGGAATGTGCACCATCTCAAAACGAGAGAACCCCAAAGCCGCCGTCTTGGCCTTCTCAAGGTACTTGATCATCGTTGGCTCTCGAGCTTCGAACTCTCCCCAATCTTGGTTAGCGACGAGCATGGAATCACTGTAGATTCGTAAGTTGGTCGCTCCTTAGTGTTTTGCCATTCGCAAGCCCAAGAGTAGTGCTTCATTCTCGGCCACATTATTAGTGGTCGGGAAGTTGAAGCGGAGGGCATATTGCAGCTCTACTCCCTCTGGCGACAGTGGAACTAGTCCTGCTCCGCTGCCAGCAGTGCAGGACGAACCGTCGACATATAGCTCCCAGATAGGCCCCGAGGATTGCTCGGGAGACTCTTCCTTGCATAACGTGCAGTCGGCAACAAAGTCAACGAGAGCTTGGGCCTTGATCGCGGTCCGGGGGTGGAATTTAATGTCAAACTCTCCCAGCTCGATGGCCCATTTGATCTGTCTTCCTAAGGCGTCTTGGTTCTGGAGGATTTGGCGTAAGGGCTGGTCAGTGAGGATTACGATCGGGTGCGCAAGGAAGTACAGTCGCAACTTTCATGCGGCCGTGACCAGGGATAGGGCGAACTTCTCGGTCCGTGAATAGCGAAACTCTGGTCCTTGTAGTGCTCGACTTACATAGTAGACCGGCTTCATTACCATGTCCTCCCCCCCTTGTGAGCACAGCCCACAGAGTGCTCGGGGATATCGACAGGTATAGGAGCAATTGCTCTCCTTTCTGTGGCTTGGAGAGCACGGGGGGAGACGTTAGGTACCGTTTGAGTTCTTCGAATGCCTGCTCGCATTCCAGATCCCAATTGATCTGCCCTTTCTTTTCTAGCGCTTTGTTTGCCTGCTTGATAAGCTTGAAGAAAGGTAGGCATCTTTCTACCGCGCGAGATAGGAATCGAGTCAAGGCGGCGATGTGGTGCGTAAGGCACTGTACGTCCCTTACTTGTGCCAATCGTTTCATCTCAAGCACCACTCGGATTTGGTCAGGATTTTTCTCTATCCCCCTGTGAGTGACGAGGAACCAGAGGAACTTTCCCGACTTAACCCCGAAAGCGCATTTGCTCGGATTGAGTTTCATATTGTACCTCCGTAGCGTGGTGAACGTCTCCGCCAGGTCTTTAAGGTGCTCGGCCGCTCTGAGGTTCTTGACGAGCATGTCGTTTATGTAAACCTCCATATTGCGACCGATCTGTGCGTCGAACATATGGTTGACCAGGCATTGATATGTGGCGCCTATATTCTTCAACCCGAAGGGCATGCGGGTGTAGCAGTACATGCCATGATCAATGACGAAGGCTGTCTTATCTTGGTCGGGCCCGTACATGCTGATCTGGTGGTAACCGGAATAGGCATCCAGAAAGCTCAACATTTCATGCCCGGTCGTAGCGTCAACTAGTTGGTCGATTCGCGGCATGGGGAAGGTATCTTTGGGCATAGCCTTATTGAGATCAGTGTAGTCCACGCACATTCACCACTTCCCGTTACTTTTGGGAACCAGGACCACATTAGCCACCTAGTCAGGGTACTGGGTAGGCCGTAGTAGCCTCGAGCGCAACTTCTCACTCACCTGGTCCCTTATGATGGCATGTCGCTCGGGATTATAGTGCCTCCTACGCTGCTGTACCGGGCGGCAGCTTGGATCCAGCTTCAACCGGTGAGTTATGATCTCCGATGTAATTCCGAGGAGCTCGTCCTCGGACCAGGCGAACACATCATGGTTGGCGACCAGGAAACTTGTGTAAGTCTCCTTCTCTTGCTCGGACAGAGTGGCCCTGATTCGAAGCATTTTGCTCGGGTCCTCTCCCAACTTGATGAGGTATAGGTCCTCAACCGGGGTACTTGTGCTCGGGCTTGGGTCTTCCAACCTCGTCTTCTTCTCGGGCGGGGCTTCTTCTGTTTGTCTGTCGCGCGTGGAGATCAAGTAACACCTCCTTGACTCCCTCTGGTCTCCTCGGACTTCTCCCACCCCGCGGGGAGTGGCAAACATCAGCTTTTGGTGATACGAGGAGGGGACACCCCGTAGGGTGCCGATGATACCTCGCTCTATGATAGCGTTGTACCCGATCATTCTACCTACTACGGTGAAGTCTGCTAGGAACGTCAAGTCTCGGGGTGCAGTTCCGAACGTGATCGGTAGTGAGATTCACCTCTCCGTGAGGACAGTTGTGCTGGAGAAGCCATACAAGGGTGTGTGCAGTGGTGTTATCCTTGACAAGTCCACTCCCATAAGTACGAGGCAATAGTAAGAAATCACGTTGGGACTGCTTCCATTATCAACTAAAATCCATTGCATGGTACATTGGTTGATGGTCGCTGAGACCACCAGAGCATCAGAATGGGGAGTGGCTACACCTTCGAGGTCCTCGTCTTAAAAGACGATTGGCTCCCTAAGATGTTCTCGGGCGGTGGTTTGACAATGGTCACCGTCGCCCAGCTCTACGGTGTTGATCGCTGAAGCGTATCGGCGGCGCCGTCTAGAACTATCTCCTCCTGTAGCTGGCCCTCCGAAAATCATCATGATCTTCTTCCTGTTGGATCGGTTGTCGATGGGCGGAGGTGTTCGCTCGAGCTGTCGGATGAGGTCTTCGATGGCATCCTTGAGTTGGATGCAGTCGGCAGTGTCGTGCCTGTGGTCGCGGTGGAAGCAGCATTACCTCTTCTTACTTCTTGTCCTCGGGTCGGACTTCATCTTGGGGGGCCACTGGAGGAAGAGTTCCTCACAGATCTCCATGAGGATCTGGTTGGGAGGGGGCATCAAGGGCATGTAGTGCCAATATTGGCCCCTCTCCTTGACCTCCGGGCAGTCGCGGCGTTCCCGCTTGTTCTGCCCCTCTCGAGGAGAGTCGGTAGATCTTTTGCTGTCAGATTATGTAACGGCCCGAGAATCCGATTACCTAGAAGGCCCGATAACCCAAGACTCGCACCGCCACCCACGAGTCCGAAGACTCGGAAGGGTTAGAAGGATGGTGTGGAAACTACACAAGTATCACAAGTAATTGCAGGAATTAAACAGTTCATATTATTAAACAGGAAATGAATTAACATTTTACATGGTTCACAAAATAATAATAAAATAACAACAGCAGTCCACAACTAGTACAGAGACAAGAAAAGAAAGTACAGCTACACGGGGCATCTCCCGGCTCTGACCTCTGGCACTACCTCTGGGCACCCGCACCACGCTGCGCCCCAGACGCGCTCCCCTAGGGCGGCGCCTCACCTGAAACACGGTGAAAACACGCAGGGAATGAGTCTCGGAACAAGACTCAGTAGGGATCACTCGAACCCTACCTCGTAAAATGAAAAACTACTACGCTAGCGGTGGGTAAGCACCTCGGAAAGAAAAGCCCTGTGCACTACAAAACAAAGGCCCTACGGCACGCAAACCGGTGCACGTGCCACGGTGAGACAACTGAAGCTCGATCAACGGTCGACCCGACAAACCCGAAGGTCAAAGTCACAAGACTGACAGCCTGACACTCCGTACTCGACAGGAGTACCTCCCACTAGAAGCACAGTCGGTAGCGTCCCCTGACGACTTAACCGCACCGCAGGTGAACTGCCTGACGTGGTAGCGCCTACCAAAGGCACGAACACCGAACAAGAACCACTAACAAGTGACTAGCTGGGGTCACGCCCGTCGACGTGGGTCCAACCGCCCCCAACCACGTGTGCACACACAGACCATGCATCCTAGGTCTGGCCCTTTGACCGGTTTTCCCCTGTAGTCGGACTCTGGCTAACGACGAGGGGCCCGACGGAAACCAGTCCAAAATCATCCTCGGGGTAAGCCCGTACACCACTCCCTGATGCAACCAGCACACGCGTACTGGTAGGCTACGACTAGTGGAGGGTCACTGAAGGAGTAGACTCTCAAGTCAACGGAAAACAACGTCCGCATCCGACGACGTACGGGTACCACCCCACGTACCGGCCCCATCGCACGACGACCACAGTCGGACTAAAAACGGGGTTGCAACCCTCTCTGGCAACCAAGCGCCCGACGGTCCACCCTAGGACCGTCACATGGCTGTAACGGTCTAGGCGAGACCATCACAGGAAGCCTGACGGCCCAACGCAAGCCGTTACATGGCCTGAGGAACGCAGGGAGTAACGCGCCTGGCCCAGCGCGTTACACGAATGTAACGCGCCCGCCCTGCCGCGTTACACGTGCCTCACGCTCTCAACGTGAAAGCAAGATGTAACGCGCTTGCCCCAGCGCGTTACACGAATGTAATGCGCCTGGCCCAGCGCGTTACGCGCCCCTCACACCTGGGGTGACCCAGAAAGTAACGCGCTCACCCTGGCGCGTTACGCGGATGTAACGCGCCCGCCCTGGCGCGTTACACATGCAGACCCCCAACGGTCAAAAGACAACGGTCGGAAAGCCCCTGACGGCCCAGCCCAGGCGCGTCACTTACAAGTGGGGGTCTGTCGTGGGACTGTCACAGTCCCTGACCCCCAAAGGCTAACAAACGGCATGTGACGGCCCCCTCGAGGCGCGTCACATAGTGTAACGGTCCCTGGAAGGACCGTCACACGCACCCGACGACGAAAACGGCGGGAAACCCAAAAACTTCAACCACGCCCCCATGCCTCCACCGGAGAGGGGGAAATTAAAGGGGAAGACCCCTGGGGACCTCTAGCATGATTCTAGGTCATCAAAATGTGAAATCATGCATCAAATCCATAGATCGGGCGAGCTCTCCCCAAACATGGAAAAACCCCAAACATGCTCAATGAAGCCCCTCTCGGCCTCCCCTCGGCCTATAAACTACGGAAAAGAACGGCAAGGAGTTAGGGAACGTCACCCTACCTCAATGGAGCGAATGCTCCGCCGGATCATCCGTGAATCGCGAAGAACGCTTTAGAACACCCCGCCTCTTCACGCTTCCCACGCTCACCGCACGCCCACGAGATCGCCTCGCCGTCACCCACGTCCTCGCGCCGTCACCCCGCCGCCGTCTGCATCCGGAAGGGAGCTCGCCGTGCTCGAACAGGAGGAAGAGAGGGAGAGAAGGGGGGGTCGCGGTGGGGAGAAACGGAGGAGGAAGAAGAAGAAGAAAGAGAAGGTGGGGAAGAGAGAGAAATAGGGGGGGTATTTATAGAAAATCTGGAAAATACCGAAAACTTAAAAATTACGCTTCCGGAATCCTCGGGACGCAACGATCGCAACGGTACCACTCGTGCCCAGGTGAACAACCCAGTTCATCCGCAGCGAGGTTCTGAAGGAATTACCGAAACATACACCGGTAATCGGAAAACACGCGCGGAAAAGCCGCGGAACGCCTCCGGGCCTCCGAAACAACTCCGGATCGCGCCGATCTGAACACGAAAGATGTCCGAAACGAAATTTGAGACACCACGGAGCCGGACACTCCGAAAACCAGATCCGGGACCCACGAAGAAGGATCCGAAAGGTCCGAGATATTACAGCCCTCCCCCCTTAAGGAATTTCGTCCTCGAAATTGAGAACAACCCAAGGGGAAAGAAGAGAAAGACTCACTCAAACAGGTAAGGGAACTGCTGACGCATCTCGTCCTCACGCTCCCATGAAGTCTCACCACCAGAGTGCCGCTGCCACACCACCTTTACCAAGGGGATGACCTTGTTCCGCAGGCGCTGCTCTCGCCTATCCTCCCCGCGGATCAGAAACTCTGGGAGGGAAAGATCTGGAGTCACCTCGGGCCAAACCGAATCCTCGAGCACATGAGATTCATCGGGCATATAATTTCGCAACATCGAGACGTCGAACACGTCATGCACCGACGCCAACTCAGGGGGTAACTGCAACCGGTAAGTAACCTCACCGATGCGCTCCACAATCAAAAAAGGACCAATATAGCGGGGACTCAGCTTCCCACGCCTTCCAAAACGCATCACCCCCTTTATCGGAGAAACTCTCAAGAACACATGATCACGCACGGTGAACTCGAGGGGCTACCTCCTACGGTCAGCATAGCTCTTCTGCCGACTCTGGGCCGCCAACATGTTCTGACGAACCACGTGCACCACATCCACACATTGTTGCACTAACTCGGGTCCGTCAAAACACGCTCACCTACCTCAAACCAATCGAGTGGAGTTCAGCAAGGACGCCCATACAATGCCTCATAAGGAGCCATGCCGATGCTCGAATGATAGCTGTTGTTATAGGAAAACTCCACCAATGGTAGGTGATGAAACCAACTCCCCTGCCACTCCAGGCAGCAGGATCTCAGCATGTTCTCCAAAGTCTAAATGGTCATCTCAGACTGAACATCTGACTGAGGATGATACGCTGAGCTAAAAGCTAACTCCGTGCCAAGAGCTCGCTGGAAACTCCTCCAGAATCCAGAAGTGAAGCGCGGATCCCGGTCTGACACGATCGAGATGGGAACCCCATGCAACGGCACGATCCGCTCCACATACAAACGAGCCAACTTGGACACGCTCCAGCTGACTTTGACCGGTAACAACCAAGTCACCTTCGTCAGCCGATCCACCAGCAACCAAATACTGTCCTGCCCACTCAGGGTCCTCGGCAACCCCACCACAAAATCCGTGGTCACGTGGTCCCACTTCCACGCAGGAACATCCAAGGGCTGAAGAGTACCTTCTGGTCGCTGATGCTCCGCCTTCACCTGCTGACAGATCAGGCACCTAGCCACAAACTCGGCGACATCTCTCTTCATGCCAGGCCACCAGAATTGTCTCCGCAAGTTTCGATACATCTTCGTCGCACCCGGGTGTACGATGTACCTGCTCCCATGAGCCTCATGCAACACCGCACGACAGATCCGCTCCTCGGCTGGGACATACAGCCTGCCACGAAACCTCGCAGCACCGTCCTCACCGAGCTCCACATCAGCCATCGCCAGAATCCGGGGCAACTCGGGGTCCGCATGCTGAGCCTCTGTCACCTGACGACGGATAGCAGGAGTGGCAGTCAGACTCGCAAGCACTGCTAACCCTGGCTCTTGAGGAATCTTGAGCCTGAAGGACACTTCGGGCACTTGTTCCCAGAGCCTCCACTTCCTCAACATCAAGGCACTGACCGCAACCTTCCGACTCAAGGCATCGGCGACGACATTCATCCTGCCCGACTGATAAGACAGGGTGAAGTCATAATCCTTCATGAACTCCATCCAACGCCTTTGCCTGAGGTTTAGGTCCCTCTGCGAGAACACATACCTCAAACTCTGATGGTCAGTGAACACCTCGAACTTCTCACCGTACAGATAATACCTCCAGATCTTCAGCACGAAGATCATTGCCGCCAACTCAAGGTCATGGGTAAGGTAGTTCTCCTCATGGGGCTTTAGCTGCCGAGATGCATAAGCCACCACTCTACCATGCTGCATCAACACATCACCCAATCCGACACCGAAAGCATCTGTACACACCACAAAACCTCCAGATCCAGAAGGTAAAACCAACACGGGAGCCGAGGTGGGCAATCTCTTCAGCTCCCTGAAACTCTGCTCACACTCCTCAGACCAAACGAAAGGCACATCCTTCCGCGTAAGTCTCGTCATCGGGGTCTGTGGACGCACTTTTCGTTTAACAATCATTTTATTCGTTTGTTGGTTTATTAAGTGCATGGGCGTGCCAGTCACCGAGGTGATGATTTATTCGGGCTCCGAAGAGCCCATGGTGTGCTCGATCTGACTTCGTCAGACGATTGTGGGGTTCGTGTCGGGACCGAATCCCGTCGCGCCATAAAGGTCACGACGTCATTTACATCCCTCATATGAGGGAATACCCTTGATTAATTACCGAAATTAGAGGCCCCGCGGCCGAAAGGAGTAACACTAATAATGCGAGAGAGATAGGGATAGATCACACTGAAAGTTGTATTAAGGCCATAAACTGTCGGCCGTGTCGGCCACTCGTAGACCTTTTGTATTCGGACACAAGTCCGTGGCAGCGTCACAATGAGAAAATCGAGGTAGATCCCTTCAAATGTCTGCCGAGCATGCGGTAATTTTTAATGAAGATTCGGAAGGTATCTGGAACGAGAAAACAAATCCGGTCCGATTAGGATGTCGGCCCGAGGTTAGATCAAAGCCCGGCCATATCGGGGGGATTCCCGAGACTCGGGCTCGACCTAAAAGGGCAGCGTTGTTGTTCCTTTTACCCCGGGTCCCGGGGAGAGAGCGGGCTGCGGCGTGGGCATTAGCATCTTTTATCTGGAGCTTTCTTAGTTATACCTTCTGGGATTTCTGATTTGATGTTTACCGTTTGTTCGTGCCTTTGATCGGGATGATTTCTCTTCTTTGATTCATGATTATTCTTATTGTTATTATTTATTTATTATTACCCCTCCCACCTCTTTTATCGTGATTAATATTGGGCATTCGGAGTCCTTTAATTAGCGTAATTTTTATTGATTTATTTGTTATTATTAATGCCCTTATCGTGATGTACATGCATGCATGCGTGTAGTGTGCCGGCGAAGGAAACAAGGTGTACCGCTGGAGGCTTGGGGTGTGCCGCTGAGGGCTGAAAAGGGCGTACCGCTGAAGGCCAAAGGGGCGTACCGCTGGGGGCTGAAACAGGCGTACCGCTGGAGGTCAATGGGGTGTACCGCTGAAGGTCAATGAGGGTATGCCGCTGAAGGCCAAGGGGGCGTACCGCTGAAGATCAATGGGGCGTACCGCTGAAGGTCAATGAGGGTGGAGGCTCGATCAGTTTTCAACTATTTGTTTTAAGGCTTTTCTTTTCTTCTTTTCTTAACTTTCGTGTAGTTTATACAAAGTTCCTCCCGTGTTTGTTCTCTTTGTTCGGTTCGGTCTCTTTTCTTGTGGGTCAGATGCTCGGGCTGCCGGGTGGTTAGTTAGCTCGGTCCGGTTCTCATCGTGATGCCGGCAGTGATTTGATAGGTTGGAAGGCTTCGTCAATTGTCTTGCTTGTTTATTGCTTCCTTTTGCCTCTTTTAATTGTTTATTAATTCCTCACAGAAAATTCGGCAGCATCTCCCCTTGACCTAGGGCGTAAGGGAGATAAAGGGAACGCGCCCACATGGAGTGACGGAACCCGACAACTGGAAGTGGGCCCCCGGGGGAGCAACACCTTTAAAGAACCTCGGAAAACACGAAGGGAAACAACGGGCTCGGGCTTGGCCAGCAGGTGTACCACTGAAGGCCAGAAGAGTGTACCGCTGGAGCCAGCTAGGGGTGTGCCGCTGAAGGTTCAAGGGGCGTGCCGCTGAGGGCAGACGGGGTGTGCCGCTGAGGGCAGGTGGGGTGTGCCGCTGAGGGCACTTGGGCGTGTGCCGCTGAGGGCAGATGGGGTGTGCCGCTGAGGGCACTTGGGGGTGTACCGCTCGGGGGCCAAAGGGATGCATCGCTGAAGGATTAAAAGGGCCAAGTGTGTGTGGGCTTGCAGATTGTCCCAAAAAAAGGAGGAAGGGTTATTGGAAATGAATGAAGGACCCCCAAAGCCAGACTTTGAAGGGGAGGCGTCACGTTGATGTGGTAGCTCAAGAGAAACCGAAGGAACGGAGGAAACGGGTAACACACTACATGCACTATGAAGTGAGGATCAAACCAATAGGAATAACATGAAAGGCCCCAAGGAGGGCGATTGTTTCTATTCGTGGGATGCCAAGCACCGTATCCCTACATGCATATTACAAGAGAAAATGCCCAAATGAGGCCATGGGTGAAAGGAAAAGACTCCAAGATGGAGAACAAGAGGAGGAATGAGATACAAGACAGAAGAAAGGATTGGGGCCTAAGACATAGGCCACCGTTCCCAACCCTCTCCCCGATACAACAAGCTCTCTCTCTCTTACTCTTGTTTCTTCCCGATGGCCGTCGGACGGAGCTCAGGCCGGGAAGACCCCTTCTTTCCTTCTCTCTTCTCCTCCTTTCTTCTGTGTGTGTGTGTCCGGCTGCCTCTCTTCTTCCTCCTCTGGTCGGATGCCTCTCCTCCTCCTCCCTCTGTCGAAAACGGGCGTCTTTTATACTCTGGGCAGCCGGTGACTTCAAGCACCACCGTCGAAGGCGGGAAGCCGGCTGTGATGATGGTGGCTCACCTGCTCCGTCCTGGCTGTCAGTGGGGTAGGCTTGCGTGGCCCAAGGGTCGGCCGCCACCTCAGACTGCTCCACTGCGCGCCAAGGATGTATAGGGCATGGGCTTCACGTCGCATTGACGTTGAAAGAAAATTCACCGCTGTGCCGTTGGCGGGTTAAAAAGGCGTGCCGTGGGGGAGCCAAAAGGGCGCACCGCTGGGAGCCCAAATGGGCGTACCGCTGGAGGGCCACGGGGCCGTGCCGTTGAAGGCCCTTTGGGGCGTACCGCTGAAGGCCCTGCGGGGTGCACCGCTGAACAGCCCAGTGGGCGTGCCGCTGAAGACCCCAAAGGGGTGTGCCGGTGAAGCCACCCCAGGGGTGTACCGGTGAAGCCACCCCAGGGGGTGTACCGCCGAAGGCCCCCAGGGGAGGCGTGCCGTTGAAGGCCCCCAGGGGAGGCGTGCCGTTGAAGGCCCCTTGGGGGGTGTGCCGGTGAACCCCCCCTGGGGGGGTGTGCCGGTGAAACCCCCAATAGGGGTGTGCCGGCGAGCGCCCAAAGGGGCCGTACCGGTGAAGGCTGCGGCAGGGTGTGCCGTTGAAGGGAGCGTGCCGCTGGGGACCCTGCAGGGCGTGCCGTTGAGGGCTCAACTGGGCGTGCCGCTGAAGGGCTAAACGGGCGATTTCGAGCCCATTGTGAGCATGAGCCGTGGCCCATTTGATTTTCTTCGAGGCCCACGGGCTGTGGGGCCCTTTTATGCTTGATTTCTCCGGGGTTTCTTCACTCGGCGCCGTTGTCGATGCTGGGCCGAGCATGACATTTAGATGTGTAATTTTCGGTGTCCACAAATGCCCCCCACCAACGGGTATCGCAGGCGAAGGATGAGCCGGGCGGTGCCCGTGGGTGTCCTCGTCTTTTCTTTCTTTGTCGATGCCGACGGGGCGTCGAGAGCCGACCTGGTCTGTTGATCTTCTTTGTCTCTTCATCAGTGCCGACAGGATGCCGGGAACTGACCTGGTTTGTTGATTTCTTTGTCTCTTCGCCAGTGCCGACAGGACGTCGGGAACTGGCCTGGTTTGTTGTCTCTTAGTCTCTTGGTCAGTGCCGACAGGATGCCAGGAACTGGCATGCTTTGTTGATCTCTTGGTCTCTTCGTCCGTGCCGACGGGATGCCGGGAACTGGCATGTTTTGTTGATCTCTTAGTCTCTTGGTCTCTTCGTCAGTGCCGACATGACTTCGGAAACTGACCTGGTTTGTTGTCTCTTAGTCCCTTGGTCTCTTCGCCAGTGCCGACAGGACGCCGGGAACTGACCTGGTTTGTTGTCTCTTAGTCTCTTCGTCAGTGCCGACAGGATGCCGGGAACTGACCTGGTTTGTTGTCTCTTAGTCTCTTTGTCAGTGCCGACAGGATGCCGGGAACTGACACGCTTTGTTGATCTCTTGGTCTCTTCGCCAGTGCCGACGGGATGCCGGGAACTGGCATGTTTTGTTGATCTCTTAGTCTCTTGGTCTCTTCGTCAGTGTCGACAGGGTGCCGGGAACTGACCTGGTTTATTGTCTCTTAGTCTCTTCGTCAGTGCCGACAGGATGCCGGGGACTGACCTGGTTTGTTGATCTCTTGGTCTCTTTTCTTCTCTTTTTTTTCTTTCTCTTTTTTTCTCTTCTCTTTTTTTTTTTTGCCACATTACCGATACAAGCGCCCTTTCGGGTTTTTGCCGGTACCGGCCCCCTCTTACTTTTGCCCACGCGCCCTTTCGGGTTTTCACGTGGCGGGGTACCCAATTTTGCCCGTAGCGCCCTTTCGGGTTTTCGCCACAGCCGGGTTGTCGCCATTTTTACCCTTGTTCCGGTGTAGGGACAAGTTTGGCGGGGTATCTCTATTTTTAACCCCATTTTATTCTATTATTATTTTTTTGGAAATTGGGTGATATGCGAGTGTAGGCTAGGGCACGAAGCCTTGCGCCGGAAGATAGGGTTCATTCGTTGGCAAGAATAGAATGCCAGCACAACGAGAGAATTTATGCCGATTCGGACGTAGGGTCCATAATGGCAATGTTGTGCGGAGTGGGTGGCTAGGGCACGGGGCCTTGCGCCGGAAAGAGACTTATTCGTTGGCAAGGCATTAATGCCAACGCAAGAATAGAGGTTCTGCCGATCCGGGCGTAGGGCCCGTGATGGCAATATTGTATGGCGTGGGTGGTAGCTGAGGCCCGAGGCGATGTGCCAGAGACGGGCTTGTCTTGGTGGTAGGGTAGTGACACTAGGACAAGGATAGAGCCACAGGGGTAGAGTCGTCTTTGCTGGTGGGGACGTTCGTCTGACTGGGATCGTGGGGATGGAATGTCTTCCCCGGGGGCATTTATTATTGTGTGCTGTCGACTTACTCCTCCGCGTATGCGAGCGGATGGATATGTAACTATGTATACATATATGGGTATATATATATATGTATATATATATATATATATTTATTTAATATATTACATATATTTATTCTCTTTTTGCTTCCCCTCCCTTTATTTCTTCTTTTATCTTCTCCTTTTATTTCCCTCCTTTCTCTTCCCTTTTTTTATTCCCTTTGTCTCTCCTTCTATTTTTTATTCCTTCTTCTTCTTTTTCTTCTTTTTTTGTATTTTCTCCCCCCCCTTTTATTTCTTTTATATTTTATTTTTTTTCCTCTCTTTTTTGTTTCCCCTCCTTTTTTCTTTTCCCCCTTTTCTCCTTTTTTTTTCTTTCCTTCTCTCTCTCTTTTTTTATAAATAGGGGGGGCGGGGGCGATTCGAACGGCTACTCCGTTCGAACCCCCTCGCCTCCTCTCTCTCTCTCCTCTTCTGGTGACTAGACGGATGGCCCCCCCCCTCCTTTCGTCCTTCTTCTTCTTCTCCGAGCACGGCCATCGCCGCGGCCGTCGTCGTCGCTGCTGCTCCGGTGAGGGCACCACCGTGGAAGCCCCCCCCCTCTTTTCTCTTCTTCCTTCTCCCGTCCTCTTCTTCTTTCTCTTTTCTCCACAGGGGACGGCGGCCGGAGGCCCTCGCCCCTTCCATCTCTGTCTCTCTTTCTCCTCCCTCTCCCTCCTGTTCTCTTCTTCCCCCCCTTCTCCTCCGTCTCCGGCGCCATGGGTGGCCGGAGGTGACGTTGGGAGCGGGCGTGCCGGCTGGGATGGTGCTGGGAAGGCCCCTTTGGGCGTGTGCCGGCGAGCACGGTTTGGGGCGCGTCGGGGAAGACCCCCATGGGCGCGTCGGAGAAGGCGCCGCGGGGTGTGCCGGGGAGGCCCCCGTGGGCGTGTGCCGGGGAACGGCTTCGTAGGGGCGTGTCGGTGAGCACGGTTTGGGGCGCGTCGGGGAAGACCCCCATGGGCGCATCGGAGAAGGCGCCGCGGGGTGTGCCGGGGAGGCCCCCGTGGGCGTGTGCCGGGGAACGGCTCCGTAGGGGCGTGTCGGTGAGGGAACCCAGGGGGCGCACCGGTGAGTGGCTACTGGGAGTGTACCGGGCAGGGCACCCGGGGGCGTGCCGGCGAGGGCAGCCTGGGAGTGTACCGGGGAGCGGCTCCCATGGGGTGTGCCGGCCAAGGCACTAGCAGGGTGTGCCGGGGAAGGCACTGGGAGGGTGTGCCGGCGAGGGCGCGGGGAGCGTGCCGGGGAAGCCATGCGCCGAGCGTGCCGGGGAAGGACGCCTGGGGGCGTGCCGGGGAAGGTAAGCGCGGGTGTGCCGGGGAAGCCTTAATGGGCTGTGCCGGCGAAGGGGGCACCAGGGTGTGCCGTGGAAGGGCACCGGGCAGTATGTGGGGACTTTAGCTTAGGGGAGAAGACTCCTTCAACCGGCGGACTTCTGGTGTTGCCTCTCGGGGGCCCACCATGCTTTGTTGGGGCCGTCACTCCTTGTGGACGCGCACCCGTGTTTTCCCTTACGCCTCCGGCCTAGGGGAAACTCTGTCGAAATTTCGTCAGAAATTGGCAATATTTTGTTCATTTGACTTGTAGTAAAGTTTCTTTGCAGTCCTTTTGCCTGTGATTTATTCTGATCTTCTTATTTGCATATCTTTGCAGACACATGGCTGCTCCAAGTGGTTCTTCCGCCCCTGCTGCTGCTGTCGGTGCCGACCTCATTCCGCGGGGTCCAGTGCCGGCAGTCACATGGCTCAATGTGAAGGAGCTAGACCGAGAGCACGCAGAAATAGCCGCTTTGGCAGAGTCATCTGAGTCCGACGGGGAGACCATGGATTTCCAGAGGCTTGCCCGAGTTGACAGTGGCTTCACATTTGACCGGGTCACCGTGGAATACAGGAAGGACTTCCCGAAGGACAGGCACCTGGTTCGATTTCTGAAGTATTTTCGCTCGCGGGAAGGGCGAGATTTCCGGGTCGTGAAGAAGGCCGAACAGGCCATATTACTGGCCCGGGATAGCTTGTTGTACAGCGTTCCTCGGAGTATTCCGATGTACCTGGTGGGAGAGGCCCGGGAGTGGAAGCCAGTTCTGGGGATCGAGGGGGTGCTGCCGACCGAAGACAAGCTGGTGCGGGCGCCTCAGTTTACTCCGGCACGATGGGACTTGTCTGCCGGGAAGGTGCACAACGAGGTGCCTCGGTTCGGTCTATTCCTGGCTCCCCTGAAGTGGGGCTACAGAGAAGAGCCCTTTATCTTGGACTGTTTGGCCATCAGATTCAAGCATGATCTATCACTGGGCTGGTTCGGGGAGCTAAAGCTTCAGGATGCACACACCTTCCGGGAGAGGGCGGTGGAGTTCACGGAGCATGTGCTGTTCAACTATGCTCCTTTGCTGGTCCGGGTCGGCGTTTATCACAGCGTGTACGCCTCCCGATATGGCTATCCCATTTCCAAGGGCCTCTGTTGCGGCATGATAGAGGTGTTCAGCGCAGCGACTAACACCTTCTACACGGCGGAGGGCGAGACTTCGCTTGACTTATGGAGTCTCAGTCAGCTGAGCGGCTTGCCCATTGACGGGGAGCCTTATGAAGAAGTGTGCCTCCCCGATCTAATCAAGGATGAGACTAACGGGGATGGCTATTATTCTCTTGGGTATTCATACCGGTACCTGATGAAGGCGTACCGGGAGCTATACCAGGCATCACACCAGGGGAAACAGCCCGCCCGCGGGGACAGGAAGAGGGTGCGCATGCCCCTGTGGCTGGAGTATTTCTTCGACGGGCCGAAGCGGTACGAGGAATTCCCCTGCGTCGGTACTGCCGTGGCTCCCAAGAAACGCGCGAAGCCGAAGCTCGACGTGAAGATCCCGTCCAGAGGGCGTCGGAGCGGGCCTAACCCGATGGGCTTGGATCCCCAGACCCACTGCGCCGCCTATCTCACGTACTGGCTATGCTCATTTGCCATGCCGTACGGCGACGAGACAGTTATCCGGTCGGATGCCATCTACCCGGCGTGCCAGATGGCGTGGGGGATCAAGCTTTCTCTGTGCCCGGCCACCCTCTGCTTAATTTACAAGGCCTTGGGGGATATTAGCACGCACCAGTTTCCGCGGCAGGCCCGGTATGTGTGCCCACTGCACTTCTTCAACGCGTGGGTTTGTTCGCTGTTCCCGGAGTTTGCCCCGCGAGTTCTCCAAGATTGGGGGCTGATACCGAGGATGCTGGAGTTCGCGAGTGCAGAGCCGGCTTCTACCTCCATGCGGATGTATGATATCCGGGGCCGGTTGACCACGGTTCCCCGGGATGCAGCCGGTACTATTCATTTCTGGACGCTGGCCGCACATTCAAGCCCCCTCGTGAATAATAAGAGGGAATGCAAGGATGACCAGGTGGAGAGGTATGTCCACCCTATCAGCCAGGAAAATGTAATTCGCCCGCTGCTGGAGCCGGAGCTGAGGGATTGGGCGCTGTCAATTCGCCCGAGCGTGCTGGTGTTCAGGAAAGGGGAGCACGTGTTGCTGGAGCCGTACTACCCCTTCCGGTTCGGTCGCAATTTCGGGTATGATCAGCATATCCCTGCTTATCACGCACAGTTCGGCCTGCCCTTGCGGAGCGTCCGGGGGGGCTCAGTTCCTGAGCACGCCAGGAGCTGGTGGGACTTCTTCCACCGAGCGGACTCCGCCTCTTTCAGAGTACCGGCCCCGGGTCGTGTTCCCCGAGTGACCCAAGATTACATAAAGTGGTGGAATGCCCGGACGGCTTTCTATCGGTTGCACAAGACCGATTGTTGGGATGGCGCCGAAAGGAGATTCCTTAGCCGGCAGCCAGTGCCAGTGCTTGATATTGAGCCGGATCATCTTCTTCGGCTCAAGAACAGGCAGGAGAAGGAGGTGGTAGCGTACATGGCAGCTCGTAAGCAAGCCCGGGACATGAGGCCGACGCCGAAGGTGGAGCTACCCCCGGTGGCTAAGGATGACTACGAGAAGACGCTGCGGGACTTGTGCCGGGTGGGGAGCGACCGTCTGGAGCTCATCAACTACCCATTCCCCATAGAGGAAGAGGGGACTCCTGCCAAGAGCTGGCGCCCAGAGAGGGACGTGGCCTGCCCGCATCGCACGTTTATGAGGCGGGAGGAGAGGCGGCCCGAGAACTATAAGGATACCACGTGGCTATATGTCCTTCTCCGGGTAAATGGGATGAAGATTGAAGATGTGACGGCCTCCATCCTGAGCAAGCGCCTGCACATCCCCTATTACTATGCTGATGGGTGGGGCATAGACCACTTCAATCTTTTCTGCCACCTCTCTTCCAAGAAGCACGCGGATCTGGCCAACCTCACGGACCGGTGTCAAACTATTGAGGACGTTTGCTGGCTAGTCCGGGAGGCGGCACGTCGGGACAAGGAGACGTCCCTGAGCTACTGGCCGATCACGCTGCGGCTGTACACTGGCCCTCATGGTACTCAGTTCCCTCTTGCTCTTCGGTTTTGTCCCTTAGCGCTGCGGCCTTCGCGGTGGGTTAGGTACTAATGGTATATGCATGTTCGTTCTTTCCCCTCTTTTCTTTGCAGACCATCCCGACAGCACGCAGATGGCCACGTACCGGAATCTCCTCCGGCTGGTGAAGAAGCCTGCATATTTTGAAGCAGCGCCGCTGGCCCCGACCACGGCTCCTTTGCCCAAGGCCGCGAAGAGGCCCCGGGCGAAATCCCCCGTGAAGAAAGCAATGGATGCCGCGAAGGCGGCCAAGCAGCGGGATACGAAGCGACGCAAGACGGAGGCGGCCAAAGCCTCGACCGCCGTTCCTTCGGTGCTTCGGGTCCCAACCTTCGAGGAATTTGAAGTCGCTCGGCCCGAGCCCAGCCCGCCTGCCGGTCAGTGCCTTCGACCGTCGGCGCCTCTTTTAAGTTTTCTCTCTTCTTTTTTTTTATCATTTTTGAAGCAGGGCCCTGACGCTTGAATGTATTTTTTTGTCTCAGCCCTTGTGGAAGAGCCCGTGTCCGCGCCCGTCCCTGATGTGGAGGGGTCGGCTCCTATGCCCGCGCCTGTCATGGGTGCGGCCGCGGTCGTAGCAAAGGCGGCCTCGGTGGCGGCTCCGGCTCCCTCACTGCAGGCCAGGGAAAGGTCTCGAGCGAAGTCGCCTGTCCAGAAGGCGTTGGCTGCTGCCAAGGTGGCCGGGGAACAGGCGGCCAAGCGGAGGCGGGCCAAGGAAGCCCTGGGTACGACAGTAGCCTCACCGGCGGCCGCTATCCCGTCCTTCGAGGCATTTGCGGCCATGCAGACCGGGCCGAGCCGTGATACTGGTGAGGCTCGGCGGTCGCCTACGTCGTCCATGGTGGATCTCCCTCCTGAGTTGGCCTTGCGTCCCCGCGCGGAGACGATGCGTTTCTTCTCTGAGGGCGGCGTGGAGGGAACGGCGTCCGTGCCGATCCCGGGTGAGGGCGAGGCTGCGGCTCCGGAGAAGGCTTTGTCTGCCGAGGTCGAAGGAGGTATTTGCCTTTGTCGGCCTATTTTACCTCTTTCATCCTTTGGGAGCCGATTGGGCCTGACATGACCCGCGTTTTTTTTTTGACAGGTGCAGCTGGAGCAGTTACCGGGCTATTTGGCCTCCGAATGCACCCCCCGGTGACGCAGCTATATGTGCGGAAGAGGCCGAAGTCTGGGCTGCCAGCCTCACCCAGTCCGCGAGAGGAGGCGCCGGTTATCGAGCTCGAGGTGGAGGCCCCTTTGCCGGCACCGGCCGAGCCAGCGGCAGTCGAGTCTCCGTCCGGGGAAGAGGTAGACTACGACTACTCTTCCGACGAAGCGGCTCCCGCTGAGGTAGCGTCTTGAGGCACCGGGCCGTCCGAGCTGGCCTTTAAGGCTTCTTCATTTGCTAAGTCGCTCGGCTCGATGGAGGCTGCTGCCGTAGGCGTGGCTTTATTGGCGCAGGGCTGCCTGTGTGGTCGCCTACTGACGCCGTTTTTTTGTTGTCGATTCTTTGCAGGAATCAGTTAAGCCGGAGGCCGCAGGAGGGGCTGCTCCAACTGCGCCAGTTGACCGCCCGGCGGGGGTTGCTGTTGGCATGGGCAAACTGGCCCTTCTATTCGAGGCCCTTCAGGAGGACGCATCGCTGGGACCTTTGGCAGGCGAGCCTCTGGAGGAGGGGGAGATTGCGCCTGAAAGCGGCATGTCAGTGGCTGAGGTAAGCATGCGGGTTTCGAGATCTCTTTTCGCCTCCTGCCCTCGCATGATTTATTCTGGATGGCGAATGGCTGATTTCCCTCCACATGGTCAGGCGATGCCGGAACCGGAGAAGACCTCTGGTCGTGTCCGAAAGGCCGTGGCCAAGCGGCGACCAAGCGTCGCCCCGATAGCGGTGGAGGGGCCGGCTCTCGTCTCCGACTTAGGGGCGGCGAGTCTTGCTGCACTAGTGGAAGCGGGGCGTCTACCCCGACTGATGGTTCCACTTCCGCCTTTCCCGAAGCTTCCGGCCCAGATGGAGGACCCGTTCCTGAGGCAAATATTTACGGGGCTTCGGGCACATCTGGAGGGATCCCAGACGCGAGAGAGAAGTTCGTGGATGGCGTTCTCGGGTCCGGCTCTACTCGAAGCTCCTCCTTCGGCCGGAGTAGAGACACCTGCCCCCTCGCCTGTCGAGCTAGTGGCTAAAGCAGACCGAGCCGGGGAAGAGGAGACGGGGGAGCAGCGGATGATGGAGACGCCAGATGCTTCGGCGCCGGTCTCGGCCATTTCCTTAGCGGTGGTTGGCCAAGAACCCTCTGTCGAGCCATGCCGGCCGGGCGACTTGACCCTCGTCCTTCCATCTTCTTCAGTCGCGGTGGACGCTGGTTTGTGGGCAGAGGTGGACAGCACCGTGGAGTTCACTCTCCCAGCCATGCCTTCGGTTAGTCACACCTCGTCAGAAGCGCCAGTCCGCCAGATGCTGGTGACGCTGCGGACGATGCTTTCTGCCGACCTGTCTTTATCATATCGAGAGGTGCATGCCATTGTGACGCAGTTGACTGGGGCGCTGCAAGTGTTAGGCTGTCCGCTGGGGGAATGGTCACGGCGGGTCTTGCTATTATTGAAGTATGTCAAACGCCGTGAATTCCTGGAGACTCAAGCTCCCGATGAGCGCGCCGCTCTAGATGCCCAGGCAGACGAGTATCTACAGGCCTTAGAGGTCCGGCGCCGTAACAAGGAATGCCACGAGAAGGCCTTAGAGGAGGGCGAAGGCAGCGTTCGCTCCCTCGAGAGCCGGGTCGAGGAGTTGGAAGGCTACCTTGCCGCGGCCAAGCTTGACCTCGCCGAGGCGGAGAGGGCGGTGGCAGAGGAGAGGGAAGCTCTTGCCGTCGCCGACGTTGAAACGGTGTCCGTCGAAGCGGAGCTCGCCCGTCTTGAGGGATTGAGGGGCCGACTGCGCGACAGGATAAACTTCCCCTGCGTCGGGATCCTCCCTCTCGAGGACATCTTCAGGGACATCGACTAAGCGCTGCATCCCTTAATTTCTCTTTTTTTTTGAATGTAACACAGGGGTATGCCCCGCAGCACATGTCATTTGATCCTCTTTTGAATAGAGCAAAGCATTTATGATTTTACGCGTTCTTGGTGTATGCATTTGTCCCAGAGGGAACTTTCTCACCCTTTTTTTCTCTTCCGTGCATATTGTTTTCTTCTTCCTCTTCCCTTGCTCTTGTATATTTTTTTGTGTAGAGACCCATTGGCAGGGTACGAGTCTCTGCGGGGCTTCGCTTTGGGAGGACCAGGCAGGGACCCATGCCAGGGTATAGGAGAGTGCTCGCCTTCCCAGGGGGAGGACGAGGGGACCACTCCACCATACCGAACGGGCGACTCCCTGGTTTTGCCGCAATATTGGTAACGCGTGCTGGTCTCGGGGAGGGGTACTTGGCCAGAGACCCTTTTCGTCGTTCAGAGATGGCGGATAGAAGGATCTGTTTAGTCAGTGACTCAGACGGGAGGTCCGAGCCAAAGGGGTACTCACCGCCTGGGGAGGACGGAGAGAAGAGTTTGTTTAGTCAATGACCCGGACGGAGGTCCGAGCCAAAGGGGTACTCACCGCCCGGGGAGGACGGAGAGAAGAGTTTGTTCAGTCAATGACCCGGACGTAAGGTCCGAGCCAAAGGGGTACCCACCGCCCGGGAGGACGGAGAGAAGAGTTTGTTTAGCCCACTTCTAGTACCCCCGCTGATGCGGGGCGGCGACTGGAAATGGGGGGCGTTCCCCTTTTCTGGTTCTTCTTTTCTCTCTTTTTTTTTCTCTTTTTTTTATATTTTTTTTTGCTTCTTCCTTCTTTCTCTTTCTATTTTTTTCTCTCTTTTTGCTTCTTCCTTTTTTTTCTCTTTTTGCTTCTTCTCTTTTTCTCTTTCTATATTTTTTTCTTTTTTTGCTTCTTCTTCTTTTTTTTTCTTTTTTTTCTTCTCTTTTTCTCTTTCTATTTTTTTTTCTTTTTTGGAAACCCGGCTGGTGGCCAAATCATTCGGACATTAATCACGCAAATCCGCCCCCAAAATGGGGCGAAGAGTAATATTATTACCTGAATGGGGGCGCCGGAGCGTGGTACAATCTCAAGTGCCTTCCATTAAGAGGCGGGAATTGAACCTCCCCGCGGTGGTTGACAATTACATAGGCCCCACCTTCGTAGACTTTTTGGACTACGTAGGGTCCGAGCCAGTTCTCGTTTAGCTTACCCTTGGGGTTGGCTGCCATGAGATCTCTTCTCTTGACCATAACAAGGTCGCCCTTCTTGAATTCGCGTTCCTTGACGAGCTTGTCAAAGGCGCGTGCAATCCGGGCCTGGTAGACCTGGATATTCTGTTGGGCTTGAAGCCGCTTTCCTTCCAGACTGGAGAGTTCGTCGAGCCTTCGCTCGGTGTTGGTCTGCCCTTCGGGGACAAGCCCCTGCTGAATGGCGACCCTGAGGGACGGTATCTCCAGTTCGACGGGGACGATTGCTTCCGAGCCGTATACGAGAGAGAAGGGCGAGCAGCCCGTTGGGGTCTTGTATACAGTTCGGTACGCCCAAAGCGCTTCATACATTTTTTCTTCCCAGTCCCTTTTATTAGAGCTAACGGTCTTGGCCAGGAGAGTGCAGAGTGTCTTATTGAAAGCTTCGGCCAGCCCATTGGCTTGTGGGTTGTAAGGAGTCGATGTCCTCCAGTCAATTCTGTATTTTTCTGCTAGCCGGTAAACCTTCTGGTTACGGAAGTGGCTGCCGTTGTCCGACACAATCCGGTCGGGCACGCCAAACCGGAATATGATGTTGCGGCGGGCAAACCTGACCACGATTTCTCCGGTGACCTCCCGCAAGGCTACAGCCTCTGCCCAACGGGAGAAGTAGTCGGTTGCCGCCAAAATGTACTTGCATCCTGTGGAAGACGCGGGTAAGGGACCCACAACGTCTGTTCCCCATTGGGCAAACGGCCAGCTGGGCGCCGTTGGGTGCAATTGCACGGGAGGCCTTCTGGGTATGGCGGCATGCTCCTGACATTTCTGACATGACTTAGCATATTTGCAGCAGTCGTCGAACATTGCAGGCCAATAGTAGCCAAGTCTCTTGATCTCAATTTTCATTTTTGGTCCCGCCTGGTGTGCACCCGCCGTCCCGGCATGGACCTCCTTCATGACCCTCCAAGCTTCTTCGGTGGACAAACATCGGAGGAGCAGCTTCCGCCTGGCATCTGCCACAATTCGGAATAATATTCCGCTTCGGAGCTCATAAGAGTCCTTGGTTCTGACTAGCTTGATCTTTTCTTCTCTTCGGTCAGGCAACCGCTGGTGTTTGAACCACTGCATCAAGGGGTCTCTCCAGTCGGGCAGGCTGACGGCTTCCACTGTAGTGACCTCTAGGTCTTCTTCTTCTGATTCCTCTTCTACCATGCTGGGCATCTGGCGTTGGTTTATTACTTGGATGCTGAGAGATCCATCTGGAGGCACTGCTAATGAGCTTGCCAATTTTGCCAAGGCGTCGGCCTGGGCGTTCTCCCCTCGGGCCACATGGCCTATTTCGAGGAGGTAGAATCGCTCCATGAGCCCCTTCGCCTTAGCGTGGTAAGGGAGCAGCTCGGGTTTCCGGACATCAAACTGTCCCTGGACCTGCTTGACGACTAGCAGCGAGTCGCCGAATACCTGGAGCATTTTGATCTCCATGTGGAGGGCCACCTGGAGGCCGATAATCAGAGCTTCATACTCCGCCTCATTATTTGTACAGGGCTTGCTGATGCAACAAGAAGTGTGTAGCACTTCTCCATCTGGAGACTTGAGGACGATGCCCGCTCCGGCCCGCACCTTAGTATGTCCGGACGGGGTCGCTTCTGTTCTTGAGGCTCCGTCAAAATACAGCTGCCAGATGGCTTGTTGTATATGGTATACCTCCAGTGTTTCATCCTCGGGCAGCTCTGTGGCCAACGGGGAGTCTTCGGGCACGGGGTGTGCTGCGAAGAAATCCGCGACGGCTTGTCCCTTAACGGCCTTCTGCGGCACGTAGGTAATATCAAACTCCATGAGTAGCACGGCCCATTTGCCAAGGCGCCCCTTCGGGACCGGCTGGGAGAGAATGTGCCTGATGGGGTCAGCTCTGGATATTAGACTGACTTCATGGGATAGCATGTAGTGCCTCATCTTCTTGACTGCGAAGACCAAAGCAAGGCAGACTTTCTCTATTGGAGTGTACTTGGCCTCCGCCCCTACCAGTCTCCGGCTAAGGTAGTAGAGAGCATGCTCTTTTCCTTCATCGTTGTTCTGGGCGAGCATTGCCCCCAGTGAATATTCAGTAGCTGCTATGTAGAGAATAAGCGGTCTACCTTTGACAGGTGCCCCCAGGACAGGCGGGGTCTTCAGATACTCCTTTAACTGGTCAAACGCGTGCTGGCATTCATGACCCCAGCTGAAAGGTGCATTCTTCATCATTAGTCTGTGGAATGGCTGGCAGCGCCCCGACAGGTTGGAAATGAACCTGCGGATGTAAGCTAGACGCCCCTGTAGGGATCTCAGCTCTCCCAGATTCTTCGGAGGGGGCAGCTCCTGGATAGCTTTTATCTTAAAGGGGTCGATCTCGATCCCTCTGTGTCGGACAATGAAGCCGAGGAACTTTCCACTGGACACGCCAAAGGCGCACTTCATGGGGTTCATTTTCAGCCCGTACAGACGGAGCCTTTGGAAGACGACCCTGAGGTCATTCAGATGCTCATCCCTCTTTTTAGTCTTGACGACCAGGTCGTCGATGTAGCATTCGACCTTGCTGTATAGCAGCTCGTCGAAGATCTTGGTCATCGCCCGCTGATATGTGGCACCAGCATTCTTGAGGCCGAAGGGCATCCTCTTGTAGTGAAATATCCCTTTAGGTGACCTAAAGGCGGTGTGAATCCGGTCGTGGTCGGCTATCCAGATTTGGTTATAGCCGGACGACCCATCCATAAAGGACAAGGCCTCGTGGCCAGTAGTTGCATCGATCATCACTTCGGTGATAGGCACCGGGAAGTCATCTTTTGGGCAGGCTTTATTCAGGTCGCGGAAATCCACGCAAATCCTGATCTGTCCATTCTTCTTCTTCACTGGTACAATGTTGGCCAACCATGTGGTATATTGGTTTTCCGCCACGAAGCCGACATCTATGAGTTTGTCGACCTCCTTGCAGATCTGGCTGGTTAATTCCGGCCTCATGCGCCGGGGTGATTGCTTCACTGGCTCCACTTTGGGATCAATGGACAGGATGTGCTGAGTCACTTCGGTGCTGAGCCCAGGCATTTCTTTGTAATTCCAGGCAAAGCAATCCCGGAATTCTTGCAGCAACTTTGTGTATTGCTCTCTCTCCTGTAGGGGCATAAGGGCACTTAGGAAGGTCGGTCTGGGGTCCTCTTCTGTGCCGAGGTTGATCTCAATCAATTCGTCGACTGTGGCCTGGCCGCCATTTTCAATTTCCGGCGGGGCTGGCGACAAATCGACGAAGTCTTGGCCTTCATTGTCTTCGGGCTGGAGGATGGCATCCTCGTCTTCTTGCTCCTCCTGGCTGGGTGTGGGGGCTGGATTTGCCGTGCAGTCCTCTTGGACCGCAGCCGCCGGGTCTGTGAGGTCCGCTGGTGCAGAAAGGCACAGGGCCACCCCGGGGTCTTCTATGTACTCATCGTAGATAGCTTGGACGGGCGCCGAGGCAGCCGCATCTTCAGGGGCCTGGTAGTGGATGGACACGGTGTAGGCTCCCGCTCTGGGGCTGTCCGCCACATGGGGGCGTGGCGGGGCTATCACATAATCCCCCATCCTGAGCTCGTCCCTGTCAATGAGGTCTTGGGCAATGTCTTTGAAGACATAGCAGTCTTCAATGGCGTGGCCCAGCATCTGGTGGTAAGGGCAAAATAGCGGGTCCCCGCTTCTTCGGGTGTCTTGCGGCCTCTTGGACCGTGGAAGGGAGACTTTGCCGTAGTGGCAAGCCCAGTCGAAGATGCCCCGGGTCTTCTCTCTCGGAAAGGAATAAGGCTTCTGTAGCTTCTCTTGGAGTGTCAGCCCTTGCCTGGTCGGCCGCTCGGTCAGCGAGCTTGCCATGTCTCTCATTTCCCGCCTTGACAAAGCGGGGGTGCTGGGACTGGTGCCTCGGGGCCGAGGCATCCGGCCACCCCATGGGGGGAGGGAGCCCTGGATCAGGTCGGCGACTAGCGAGGTCAACTTCGCCAGTCGTGCTTTTAGCATCTCGATCTCCCGTTGCTGCCTGTGGTACAAGGCGTACATGACGGGGTCGTATCGAGGGGAATTCGGAGCATGGCCCGTGCTGCTGCTCCTCGCTTCGCCGGCCGGCCGGGGCGAAGGTGTCTCGCCGGTGTGCCCTTTCGAGGTCGACACTTCGGAGAAGGAGGGGGTCTTCCCATGCCGCGGCGGCTGGGAGGCTTCCAAAGGAATACTTCTTCGTCTTGTGCCTCTCTGACTGGGGGCCCGGGACATGTGTCTTGACAGGTTTCCCGCGAATCTGCAGCTTCTGCGGGGTCATCGCCGGGCCATGTTGAGACCGATATGACATCAGTCTCGTAGTAATCTTCTAGTGAAAAGCCCAGACCGGGGTGCTTGGTGATTTTCAGCAACCGTCGATCCAGGTTTGGTGGGTTCCACATTCTTTCAAACATTTTCTTCCGGCTGGAGGGCTGGTAGGGAGGAATCTTCTGCTTCTGACCATTCTGGCTGCCCGGTCAGTCATGTGGGGAAGTCCCGTAATGGGGACGTGCGGGTCATGCAACTCGTCAGGGAATCGGCAATCGTCGTCTTCCCTGATCGGCTTCTCCCCGGCCACATAGAAGATAGTGGGCGGCCCCTCGGGGTTAGGCACCTCGAAGGTTCTCAGTTGCTCAGCCGCTTGGCATTCAATTTCCGCTATCGGCTTGACGATCCCTGGCGGGACCCTGACATCTTCTAGCAGGTCTTCGAGGCAGGGTGCCCCCGGTGTGGGGTAGATAGGGAGAGGGGCTGCCCTAAATACCCCTTCCTCTTGTGCAATAAATGGTACATGTGGGGGAGCCACATAGCCTGGGGGCGGCGGAGGAAACCAGCCTCCCGATTCCATTTTCTTCTTTCCCTTGTCTTGGATGACTTGGGGAGCTTGCTTCGCCTTTTCTAAGTATAGATTAGCATCTGACAGGTGACACTCGAACACCTCGAACGGGTGGAGGTCGGCGAAGATTCTGACTTCCTTTCCCTCGCAGGGGTACTTGATGCATTGATGCAAGGTGGAGGGCACCACCCTATTTTGGTGTAGCCAAGGCCGGCCGAGCAATGCCTTGTAGGACGTGTTGGAGTTGATGACGTGGAACTGGACTTTGGAGGTGAAGTCGTCAAAGGTCAAGTTGAACTCTGCGACCCCCATGGGAACCTCACATTTCTGGTTAAAGCCGGCAATCTTGACATTTTTAACTTCGACCAGGTGTACGTCAAAGTAGTGCTTCTGGTATACCCGGTACGGGAGTATATTTACTGCTGCCCCTGGGTCGATCAAGACCCTGTTGATAGGCTGGCCGTTCAGCTGCCCTTTCATGTAGAGGGGCCTGTTATGGCTGCAAGTCGGTAGGAGCATGTCATCTTCTGTGAAAGCCACTGCTACTTCAGGTGGTGTTTCTGCCAAACAGGCTTCAAGGTGTGCTGGCGTCTGGAGTGCGGCGATGATGGCTTGCCGCGTTTCTTCGTTCAAGGACAGCATCTCCCACACCGTGAACCGGGTCGAGATTTTCTTGAGGTGTCTGACTATTCGCTCGGCCGCCCGCACCTTGAGCAATTTCATCTCTTCGGGCTTGCTGCGTCTGCCCTCATCCTGAGGCTGGAGTGCCAGCTCAAGGGATGCCTGCTTTGTGGGCTCTGCTGCGGCCTGTTGAGCTGGCGGGGCCTGCTGGGCTTCCTCTGTTTCTCGCATGAATTCGGCGAGGTCTGGGATGCCGTTGAATTCTCCTTCTGGCTGGGCAGGAGCTGTAGCTGGTAGAGCTTGAGGAATGCTTGCTTTACTGGTCGCAGCGGACCCCTGAGGGTGCGCCCGCCTTCCTGCTCGAGCTGACAGGAATTCGGCGAACGACGGGGCGCCTTGACTCTTGGTACCCCCGGGGTAGAGACCTGATGGGGGAGGGATCTCGGTGCCTCGGACCTCAGGGTCGAGAATCTGATATGGTTGTTCCCCCTTGAGCATGATGTTGAGGCTGCCCTGAGGAGGGCGCCCCCACTTCCTCCCTGACCTGGTGGCGTGCTGGGAGGTGGATGTTTCAGCTTGACTCACCTCTGCCGGTTCATGGGGTGGCTCTTCTTCTTTCTCTTCCAGGGAGAGAACGGTGTCGAACAATGCCGAGAGGGTGTTGCAGGCGAAGACGACCTCCTTCTTCTTCTTGCCCCTGGGTCTTCTCTTCTTCTTCTTCTTGCCCGCCGCAGCGGATGGCTGCTCCCGAATAGGTTCACCCCACAGGGGAGGCTCTTTATCTGCATCAGCTTCTGTTCCTGGAGCCAGCTCGAGTGACTCGAACTCCTCCCAGGGGACATATTGTTTTAATTCGACGGGATGGATTTTGGGCTGCTCATAATCTTCAAGCCCGTCAATAATAGCCTGGAGTCTTTCAACCGCCGGGCTAGTCTTCTTGTACATCCGCAACGGGGCCGAGCTCTTCTTGTTGTGAGTGGGCCGCCTCATGACCAGCCGAGGGGCCGTGTCGTGGCAAACCGGGTTTACCGGGGGCGGTGCAGGCAGGGGCGCTGCTACCCTCGAGTGAATTCCTGGGGTAGGTCGAGAGGCGCGCGCCTTTCTAGTTTTTTTGGGTATAGTCTGCCACCCTTCTTGGTCTTGAGCTGGGGCCATGATAAAGGTCTCATAAGTGGTACGGGCACAGGCTTCCGCCCATTCTTCTGGCAACTCCTGATATAGTGAGATCATATTGACGGAGGAGGTTATGCTGGGCAGCTCGTGTGGCTGCGGGGGGTCTACTTTATGCTCCCCCATGTCCAGCTCCCCGTCCCTGATTAAGGACTCAATAACATCCTTGAAGACGTAGCAGTCTTCAATGGTATGCCCGAGCACCCGATGGTACATGCAGAAGCGCGGGTCATCCTTCTTCTTCAAGTCGCCAGGCCTTTTCGGCTCGGGCAGTGTGATTTTATTGTAGCTAGTTGCCCATTCAAACAGGAGCTTGGACTTGTCCCGGGAGAAGGAATATAACTTGTTTCTCATCTTCTCCCTTAGCGAGGGGCCTTCCCGCCGCTCTGTGGTTCTAGGCGGCGGAGGGTTGGCCGCTCCCTTGGCTTTCTCCTTCTGCTTTTCAAAAGCCTGGAAGTCTAGTGCATGCACCTCCGGGGGAGCCGGCTTCTTTTCCGCCTGCCTGGCCCTCTGGCTTGACATGGCTGGGGTGGAGGAGTATCGGGCCAAGAATGCCTCGATCTCCGCTACCACATTGTTCAGACGGTCAAATGTCTTGACCTCAGTGCCGATCATCCTTTCTAGGATTTCTTTCTTTAAGTTTTGCTTGCAGATCTGAACTGCGTCCTCCTGATGCGGGGGGCGTTTGCACCTCATACTAAGGTTCCTCCATCTTTTGATGTAGTCGAGGGCCGACTCATCATTCTTTTGCTTTGTGGCATAGAGTTCAGCCATAGTGATTTCCCTTTCAGCGACGTAAAATCTCTCCTTGAACTTCTTCTGCATGTCAGGCCAGTCAGCAACGGACCCGGGTAGCAAGCTGGAGTACCACTCAAAAGCGAGTCCGGTAAGTGTTGAGCCGAAGAACTTCAGAAGATAGGCCTCATCAGCAGCTAAATCTCCCATGATGTTTACGTAGTAGGCAATATGTTCCCTGGGGGATCCTTGCCCGTTGAACTTTTCAAATTTCGGCGGCTTGGTGACGCCAGCCGGCAACTTCCTGGCAGCATAATGAGCCGGGTAGGGTACCCGGTAGACGTCGAAAGGCGTCTGCTCCCCATCGCCCCTCTCGGCCAGCTTCATCTCTATCATCTGTTCGAGCATCAACCGGCTGACTGCCGCCGGGTCGACTGGGCTCGGGTAAAAATGAGCGGGCTGCGCGCTCGGAGTGGCTATCACGGTCGCTCGGGGGGCCATGGGAGACCCTTGTGAAGGCGGAGCCTGTGGCCGGGCCGCTGCTGCGTAGTGTGTTTGCTGCGGGGGTGCGCCCCCGAGCGGATCGAGGGTCGCTGGAAGAGCGGCCTCTGAAGACTGCCCCCTGTCCCTGGGTACTTCGGGTATAACCTCGGTCTGCCAGGATATCGGGGGAGGTGCGTCCCGCTCACTTAGCTGCTTCTTGAGTGACTCGATTTCCTGCTGGAATCGTTGTATCATGAGCAGCATCGTGGGGTCAGCCGTGGGAAGACTAGGCATCCCCCCTGTTTCTTCGGCCGGGGCGTCCTCGGAGGATGTCGAGGGTCCGCCACTCGTGTCGCCGGTGGTGACCACATTGGCCGTGAGGGCTGGAAGGGGCTCTCCAGGCAGGGTTCCTTCGGCGGCTGTGGATGTCGCGCCGCCTGCCGCCCTCCCTCGTCTAGTGAGGGGTCCCGGTCTGGCGGCTATCCTGGCCACTTCTTCTGGATCGGCGGGCAAGGCCCCATACCGACCATGAACTCCTGCCATGTTGCAGGTGAACGTGTGCCAATTTCTGTTCTTATTTCTTTTTGTCGCCCTCCTGGACGACCTTCCTGGGAATGTCAGCCTGTCGAAGACCGACCGTCGGGGCGGCGCTTCCTCCCGTACAGGGGACTGGCGCAGCTCCTCCGGGCGGGTCCTCGACTCCATACTAGGTGCAGGTTCCCCCCTTTCTTCCTGGAAGGCGGAGGTCATTGCCCCCAGTAGTCTCTGGCGGCCAGCGGGGGTGCTACCCGGGCCTCGGAGGTAGTTCCTCATGGCCTGCTCGATCCCTTCCCACTCCTGGTCTGGGAGAGCGGCCTGGGGTTGCGCGTCGATGATAGCGACAGGAGGGGAGTAGGCCGTGAGAGCAGAGCGGGCAGCATTGTGCCGGCGCCCTCGGCGACGGCGATGAGCATTCTCGGACGGCACCGGAATGACGGGTGTCGGTTGGAGAGTGGGGGTCACTGCCTCGACCCTTTCATCGCGTCGGGCCCTCCTGGGGCGGAAAGTGCTGGGCCCTGCCCGGGCGAGTACAGTGGGCTGGGCCTCCTTAGGTACCCAGACTTGCTTCAGTTTAGCCGGCCTGTGAACCGGCGTCCCTTTTTGTGTCACGGCTGGGGTCGCGGGCACTGCCCTCTCTTTCAGCTTCTCCAGTCCGTGGAAGGAGTTGCGGACTGGGATGGTAGGGATGGTGCGGTCCGGCGCCGGTTGGGACCTCTGTCCGTCTAGGCGACTCGGAGGGCCCCGACGGTCATTGACTTCCCGGAGTTGGAGGCGCGACGCCCTGAGCCGATGCTAGTGTTGTTCCTCCGGAGCCTTCTCCGGTGGGATGTCGACCCCTGGTGGGATGGGCCGGTGGTGTGGTGCACGTGGTGCACGTTGCAGCTGAGCGTCGTTGTGGGGACGCTATTGTTGTCTTCGGCCACAGCTCGGCCGGCGGCAGCTTCGACGGCTCCCGGAGCGGGAGCGTTGGTTTGAGGCTCCTCGGGCGCTCGTGCGTCGAGGATGTCAATGAAGGCCACCCCCAAGAAGTTGGGGAAGCCCACGGTGGGAGGGAAGCTCCCGAAAGTGAGGGGCACCGCCAGGTAGCCGCCTCGCACATGATTCTCCACAACCTCAGGGCTGCAGACAACAGCCATTGTCGGCTCCATGATGCCTTTCTCTTCTTTCTGCATTTAAGAAAGTAGCACAATTAGTATTACAAGAAGGGGGCCGCGGGGCCCCTAATTTCGGCAAAGAGATGAAGGGTGGATTGGTCCCACCGGGCGTGCCAGAGTTGTGGACGCACTTTTCGTTTAACAATCATTTTATGGCGTTTGTTGGTTTATTAAGTGCGTGGGCGTGCCAGTCACCGAGGTGACGATTTATTCGGGCTCCGAAGAGCCCATGGTGCGCTCGATCTGACTTCGTCAGACGATTGTGGGGTTCGTGTCGGGACCGAATCCCGTCGCGCCATAAAGGTCACGACGTCATTTACATCCCTCATACGAGGGAATACCCTTGATTAATTGCCGAAATTAGAGGCCCCGCGGCCGAAAGGAGTAACACTAATTATGCGAGAGAGATAGGGATGGTCACACTGAAAGTTGTATTAAGGCCATAAACTGTCGGCCGTGTCGGCCGCTCGTAGACCTTTTCGTATTCGGACACAGGTCCGCGGCGGAATCACAATGAGAAAACCGAGGTAGATCCCTTCAAATGTCTGCCGAGCATGCGGCAATTTTTAATGAAGATTCGGAAGGTATCCGGAACGAGAAAACAAATCCGGTCCGATTAGGGTGTCGGCCCGAGGTTAGATCAAAGCCCGGCCATGTCGGGGGAATTCCCGAGACTCAGGCTTGACCTGAAGGGGCAGCGTCGTTATTCTCTTTTGCCCCGGGTCCCGGAGAGAGAGAGGGCGGCAGTGTGGATGTTAGCGTCTTTTATCTGGGCTTTCTTAGTTATATCTTCTGGGATTTCTGATTCGATGTTTACCGTTTGTTCGTGCCTTTGATCGGGATGATTTCTCTTCTTTTATTCATGATTATTCTTATTGTTATTATTTATTTATTATTACCCCTCCCACCTCTTTTATCGTGATTAATATTGGGCATTCGGAGTCCTTTAATTAGCGTAATTTTTATTGATTTATTTGCTATTGTTAATGCCCTTATCGTGATGTACATACATGCATGCGTGTAGTGTGCCGGCGAAGGAAACAAGGTGTACCGCTGGAGGCTTGGGGTGTGCCGCTGAGGGCTGAAAAGGGCGTACCGCTGAAGGCCAAAGGGGCGTACCGCTGGGGGCTGAAACAGGCGTACCGCTGGAGGTCAATGGGGCGTACCGCTGAAGGTCAATGAGGGTGTGCCGCTGAAGGCCAAGGGGGCGTACCGCTGAAGGTCAATGGGGCGTACCGCTGAAGGTCAATGAGGGTGGAGGCTCGATCAGTTTTCAACTATTTGTTTTAAGGCTTTTCTTTTCTTCTTTTCTTAACTTTCGTGTAGTTTATACAAAGTTCCTCCCGTGTTTGTTCTCTTTGTTCGGTTCGGTCTCTTTTCTTGTGGGTCAGATGCTCGGGCTGCCGGGTGGTTAGTTAGCTCGGTCCGGTTCTCATCGTGATGCCGGCAGTGATTTGATAGGTTGGAAGGCTTCGTCAATTGTCTTGCTTGTTTATTGCTTCCTTTTGCCTCTTTTAATTGTTTATTAATTCCTCACAGAAAATTCGGCAGCATCTCCCCTTGACCTAGGGCGTAAGGGAGATAAAGGGAACGCGCCCACATGGAGTGGCGGAACCCGACAACTGGAAGTGGGCCCCCGGGAGAGCAACACCTTTAAAGAACCTCGGAAAACACGAAGGGAAACAACGGGCTCGGGCTTGGCCAGCAGGTGTACCGCTGAAGGCCAGAAGAGTGTACCGCTGGAGCCAGCTAGGGGTGTGCCGCTGAAGGTTCAAGGGGCGTGCCGCTGAGGGCAGACGGGGTGTGCCGCTGAGGGCAGGTGGGGTGTGCCGCTGAGGGCACTTGGGTGTGTGCCGCTAAGGGCAGATGGGGTGTGCCGCTGAGGGCACTTGGGGTGTACCGCTCGGGGGGCCAAAGGGATGCATCGCTGAAGGATTAAAAGGGCCAAGTGTGTGTGGGCTTGCAGATTGTCCCAAAAAAGGAGGAAGGGTTATTGGAAATGAATGAAGGACCCCCAAAGCCAGACTTTGAAGGGGAGGCGTCACGTTGATGTGGTGGCTCAAGAGAAACCGAAGGAACGGAGGAAACGGGTAACACACTACATGCACTATGAAGTGAGGATCAAACCAATAGAAATAACATGAAAGGCCCCAAGGAGGGCGATTGTTTCTATTCGTGGGATGCCAAGCACCGTATCCCTACATGCATATTACAAGAGAAAATGCCCAAATGAGGCCATGGGTGAAAGGAAAAGACTCCAAGATGGAGAACAAGAGGAGGAATGAGATACAAGACAGAAGAAAGGATTGGGGCCTAAGACATAGGCCACCGTTCCCAACCCTCTCCCCGATACAACAAGCTCTCTCTCTCTTACTCTTGTTTCTTCCCGATGGCCGTCGGACGGAGCTCAGGCCGGGAGGACCCCTTCTTTCCTTCTCTCTTCTCCTCCTTTCTTCTGTGTGTGTGTGTCCGGCTGCCTCTCTTCTTCCTCCTCTGGTCGGATGCCTCTCGCTCTCTCTTCTTCTGTCGAAAACGGGCGTCTTTTATACTCTGGGCAGCCGGTGACTTCAAGCACCACCGTCGAAGGCGGGAAGCCGGCTGTGATGATGGTGGCTCACCTGCTCCGTCCTGGCTGTCAGTGGGGTAGGCTTGCGTGGCCCAAGGATCGGCCGCCACCTCAGACTGCTCCACTGCGCGCCAAGGATGTATAGGGCATGGGCTTCACGTCGCATTGACGTTGAAAGAAAATTCACCGCTGTGCCGTTGGCGGGTTAAAAAGGCGTGCCGTGGGGGAGCCAAAAGGGCGCACCGCTGGGAGCCCAAATGGGCGTACCGCTGGAGGGCCACGGGGCCGTGCCGTTGAAGGCCCTTTGGGGCGTACCGCTGAAGGCCCTGCGGGGTGCACCGCTGAACAGCCCAGTGGGCGTGCCGCTGAAGACCCCAAAGGGGTGTGCCGGTGAAGCCACCCCAGGGGTGTACCGGTGAAGCCACCCCAGGGGGTGTACCGCTGAAGGCCCCCTGGGGAGGCGTGCCGTTGAAGGCCCCCAGGGGAGGTGTGCCGTTGAAACCCCCTTGGGGGGGTGTGCCGGTGAACCCCCCCTGGGGGGGTGTGCCGGTGAACCCCCAATAGGGGTGTGCCGGCGAGCGCCCAAAGGGGCCGTACCGGTGAAGGCTGCGGCAGGGTGTGCCGTTGAAGGGAGCGTGCCGCTGGGGACCCTGCAGGGCGTGCCGTTGAGGCCTCAAATGGGCGTGCCGCTGAAGGGCTAAACAGGCGACTTTGAGCCCATTGTGAGCATGAGCCGTGGCCCATTTGATTTTCTTCGAGGCCCACGGGCTGTGGGGCCCTTTTATGCTTGATTTCTCCGGGGTTTCTTCACTCGTTGTCGATGCTGGGCCGAGCATGACTTTTAGATGTGCAATTTTCGGTGTCCACAGGTGGTCCCCGTACGTCGTCGGATTCGGACATTATTTTCCGTTGACTTGAGAGTCTACTCCTTCCGTGACCCTCCACTAGTCGTAGCCTACCAGTACGCAGTACCGGTCGCACCAGGGAGTGGTGTACGGGCTTACCCTGAGGACGGTTAGACTGGTTTCCGTCGGGCCCCTCGTCGTAGCCAGAGTCCGGCTGCGGGGGAAAACCAGTCAGAGGGCCAGACCTAGGACGCGTGGTCTGTGTGTGCACACGTGGTTGGGGACGGTGGACGCACATCGACGGGCATGACCCCAGATAGTCACTTGTTTGTGATTACTTGTACGGTGTTCGCGCCTCGGGTAGGACCTACCACGTCAGGCGGTTCACCTGCGGTGCGGTGTAAGACGTCAGGAGACGCTACCGGCTGTGCTTCTAGTGGGTGGTTGTAACGACCCGATAATCCGATTACCGGGAAGGCCCGATAACCCGAGACTCGTACCGCCACCCATGAGTCCGAAGACTCGGAAGGGTTAAAAGGATGGTGTGGAAACTACACAAGTATCACAAATAATTGCAGAAATTAAATAGTTATAATATTAAGCAGGAAATAAATTAACAATTTACATGGTCCACAATAAAATAACAACAACAGCAACAGTAGTCCACGACTAGTACAGTGACAAGAAAGAAAAGTACAGCTACACGGGGCATCCCCCGGCTCTGACCTCTGGCACTACCTCTGGGCACCCGCACCACGCTGCACTCCTGACGCGCTCCCCGAAGGTGGCGCCTCACCTGAAACACGGTGAAAACACGCAGGGAATGAGTCTCAGAACAAGACTCAGTAGGGATCACTCGAACCCTACCTCGAAAAATGAGAAACCACTACTCTAGCGGTAGGAAAGCACCTCGGAAAGGAAAGCCCTGTACTCTACAGAACTAGACCCTACGGCACGCAAACCGACACACGTGCCACGGTACGAGAAGACCGAAATCAACGGTCGAACCGTCAAAACCCGAAGGTCGGAAACACACGACTGACAGTCTGACACTCCGTACTCGACAGGAGTACAACCCACTAGAAGCACAGCCGGTAGCGTCCCCTGACGCCTTACACCGCACCGCAGGTGAACCGCCTGACGTGGTAGGTCCTACCCGAGGCGCAAACACCGTACAAGTAACCACAAACAAGTGACTAGCTGGGGTCACGCCCGTCGACGTGGGTCCAACCGCCCCCAACCACGTGTGCACACACAGACCACGCGTCCCTGGTCTGGCCCTCTGACCGGTTTTCCCCTCAGCCGGACTCTGGCTGCAAGACATGGGGCCCAACGGTAACCGGTCCACAAACCGTCTCGAAAGGTCGGCCCTTACACCACTCCCTGGTGCGACTAGCACCCGCGTACTAGTAGGCTACGACTAGTGGAGGGTCACTGAAGGAGTAGACTCTCGAGTCAACGGAAAACGACGTCCGAACCCGACAACAGGTGGGAATCACCCCCCACACCAGCCCCGTCGCACGGTGACCACGGTCGGAAAGGAAACAGACGCACGGCCCACGGTCAAACGCCTGACCGAGGCAAACGGGACTTCCGGACACCAAAAACACGGTCAAGGAACTCCACGGGGTGCCTGGGACGCACGCATGGCCCAAGGGGAACACCCAACAACGACCTGATCGCGCTAGGGATACCCAGCGCGACAGGGACCATCGCGCTAGGGAACCCTAGCGCAACAGCGAAGATCGCGCTAGGTCTACCTAGCGCGACAACGACCATCGCTCTAGGTCTTCCTAGCGCGACAAGGATGATCGCGCTATGACCCCATAGCGCGACAGGAACCGCCTCCTGTTCATCTTCTCCGATGAACGCGCTCGGTCGGGGCAGCGCGACCTCCAAGAACGCGCTACTGGAGTATAGCGCGTTCTCAGTCCGCGGCCGAAAACGGTAAGAACGCCCAAAAAACCCAACCACGCCCCCATACCTCCATAGGAGAGGGGGAAAACAAAGGGGAAGACCCCTGGGGACCCCTAGCATGATTCTAGGCCCTCAAAACACGAATCCATGCATTGAATCCATAGATCGGGCGAGCTCTCCCCAAATCATGGAAAAACCCAAAAACGCTCAAATGATCCCCTCTCGGCCTCCCCGCGGCCTATAAATCACGGAAAAGAACGGCATGAGGCTAAGGAACGTCACCCTACCTCGATGGAGCGAATGCTCCGCCGGATCGATCACGAATCACGAAGAATGCTCGAAGCTTCACGAACTCCCCACGCTTCCCACGCTCGCCGCACGCCCACGAGATCGCCTCACCGTCGCCCACGCGTCCGCGCCGTCGCCCCGCCGCCGTCCGTAGCCGGAGAGGGGCTCGCCACGTCCGAATGGGAGAGAGGGAGAGAGAGGGGGCTCACGGTCGCGAGAGAGAGGGAGAGGAAGAAGAAAGAGAAAAGGGAAAAAGAAAAGAAAAAGGATTAGGATTTATAGAAAATCCGAATTTTCGGAAAAATACCGAAAAATAGAAAAATACATTTCTGGAATCCTCGGAACGCACCGATCGCAACGGTACCACTCGTGCCCGGGTGAACGGCCCAGTTAACCCGTAGCGAGCGTCCGAAGGAAAAGCCGAAACACACGCCGGGAATCGGAAAACACACGCGGAAAAGTCGCGGAACGCCTCCGGGCCTCCGAAACGACTCCGGATCGCGCCGATCCGAACACGAAAGATGTCCGAAACGAAATTTCGGACACAACAGAGCTGGACGCTCCGAAAACCAGATCCGGGACCCATGAAGAAGGATCCGAAAGGTCCGGGATATTACAGCCCTCCCCCCTTAAGGAATTTCGTCCTCGAAATTGAGAACAACCAAAGGGGAAAGAAGAGGAAGACTCACTCAAACAGATACGGGAACTGCTGACGCATCTCGTCCTCACGTTCCCACGAAGCCTCACCACCAGAGTGTCGCTGCCACACGACCTTTACCAAGGGAATGACCTTGTTCCGCAGGCGCTGCTCTCGCCTATCCTCCATGCGGATCGGAAACTCTGGGAGAGAAAGATCTGGAGTCACCTCAGGCCAAACAGAAAACTCGAGCACATGAGAGTCATCGGGCATATACTTCCGCAACATCGAGACGTGGAACACGTCATGCACCGACGCCAACTCAGGAGGTAACTGCAACCGGTAAGCAACCTCACCGATGCGCTCCACAATCGCGAAAGGACCAATGTAGCGGGGACTCAGCTTCCCACGCCGTCCAAAACGCATCACCCCCTTCATCGGAGAAACTCTCAAGAACACATGATCGCCCACGGCGAACTCGAGAGGCTGCCGCCTACGGTCAGCATAGCTCTTCTGCCGACTCTGGGCCGCCAACATGTTCTGACGAACCAGGTGCACAACATCCACACATTGCTGCACCAATTCCGGTCCCGTCAAAACACGCTCACCCACCTCAAACCAATCAAGTGGAGTCCGACAAGGACGCCCATATAGAGCCTCATAGGGAGCCATGCCGATGCTCGAATGATAGCTGTTGTTATAGGCAAACTCCACCAACGGTAGGTGATGAATCCAACTCCCCTGCCACTCCAGGCAGCAGGATCTCAGCATGTCCTCCAAAGTCTGAATGGTCCTCTCAAACTGACCATCTGAATGTGGATGATACGCCGAGCTAAATGCCAACTCCGTGCCAAGAGCTCGCTGGAAACCCCTCCAGAATCCAGAAGTGAAACGCGGATCCCGATCCGACACGATCGAAATGGGAACCCCATGCAACGGCACGATCCGCTCCACATACAGACGAGCCAACCTGGACACGCTCCAGCTGACCTTGACCGGTAACAATCGAGTCACCTTCGTCAGCCGATCCACCAGCAACCAAATACTGTCCTGCCCACTCGGGGTCCTCGGCAACCCCACCACAAAATCCGTGGTCACATGGTCCCACTTCCAAGCAGGAACATCCAAGGGCTGGAGAGTACCACCTGGTCGCTGATGCTCCGTCTTCACCTGCTGACAGATCAGGCACCTGGCCACAAATTCGGCAACATCTCTCTTCATGCCAGGCCACCAAAACTGCCTCCGCAAGTTCCGATACATCTTCGTCGCACCCGGGTGCACAGTGTACCTACTCCCATGAGCCTCGCGTAACACCGCACGACGAACCTGCTCCTCCGCTGGACGTACAACCTGCCACGAAACCTCGCAGCACCGTCCTCGCCGAGCTCCACATCAGCCATCGCAAGAATCCGGGGCAACTCAGGGTCCGCATGATGAGCCTCTGTCACCTGACGACGGATAGCAAGAGTGACAGTCAGACTCGCAAGCACTGCCAACCCTCGCTCCTGGGGAATCTTGAGCCTGAAAGATACCTCGGGCACTTGTTCCCAGAGCCGCCACTTCCTCAACATCAAGGTACTGACCGCCACCTTCCGACTCAAGGCATCGGCAACGACATTCATCCTGCCCGGCTGATAAGACAGGGTGAAGTCATAGTCCTTCATGAACTCCATCCAACGCCTTTGTCTGAGGTTCAGATCTCTCTGCGAGAACACATACCTCAAACTTTGATGGTCAGTGAACACCTCGAACTTCTCACCGTACAGATAATGCCTCAAGATCTTCAGCGCGAAGATCACTGCTGTAACGACCCGAGAATCCGATTACCGGGAAGGCCCGATAACCGAGACTCGCACCGCCGCCCACGAGCCGGGAGGGCTCGGAAGGGCTAGAAGGAGTGTGGAGGCACAAAGAAATAGGAAATAAAGCAGGACAACTCAACAATTAACAGAAATAAATAAACAACTACAACAGAGTCCAGTCCACAGAAAGTACAGTCTAAAGCAGTAAAGCGTACCACATGCCAAGTGAACACTCGGCCGGCAAGCTGGCAACTGAGAACCTCCGCTCCGCACCCTCGAACCACGAGGAAGAACCGCTACACCTGAAAAGCAGGGAATGAGTCTCCAAACAGAGACTCAGCAGGGATCCCGCGGAACCCCAACCGGAAACAACGGCGGGTAGCGGAAAGGAGAGCTACAACTACAGCAGGAACAGCAAACCGGTGGCCGGTCAAAAACTCGGCACTACAGCTACTCCTACTGTACCAGAAGGCACACCTCGATCACGCAGTCGAAGCTACCGAACCACACTAGTACCACCTACCGAAGCAAGAACACACGGCAACCACGCCGTAGAGGCCTGTCCCTCGGACACAGCCGACCTGGACACGCTGTCCAAGGTGCAACCCCGACCATCCGATCGTGGGTACCGCACAACAAGACCCAACCTCGGTAAAGCCACTAGCATTAGACCCTTGGCGCGAAAACCAACACACGCGCCACGGCGAAACAACCGAACTCAACGGTCAACACGACCGAAAACCCGAAGGTCGAAATCACGGAAACTGATAGTCTGTCACTCCGTACTCGACAGGAGTACCACCCACTAGAAGCACAGCCGGTAGCGTCCCCTGACGTCTTACACCGCACCGCAGGTGAACCGCCTGACGTGGTAGATCCTACCCGAGGCGCGAACACCGTACAAGTAACCACAAACAAGTAACTAGCTGGGGTCACGCCCGTCGACGTGGGTCCAACCGCCCCCAACCACGTGTGCACACACAGACCTTGCGTCACTAGGTCTGGTCCTCTGACCGGTTTTCCCCCGTAGCCGGACTCTGGCTACCGACGAGGGGCCTACGGTAACCGGTCCACAAACCGTCTCGAAAGGTGGGTGCCCGTACACCACTCCCAGGTGAGACCAGCACCTCGTACTGGTGGGCTACGACTAGTGGAGGGTCACTGAAGGAGTAGACTCTCAACGGAACACAACGTCCGAATCCGACGACGTACGGGGACCAGCCCACGTACCGGCCCCGTCACACGGTGACCACAGTCGGAGAAGAAACAGGACTTACAGTCCACGGTCACGCACGCACCGTGCGCTAGAGTCGAGAAAACTCAAGTGGCGCTAAGCCACTGGACTCTGGACAGTCCTCTAGACGCACTAAACCCAACGGTCCTTGAGTCGCAGGACTCGGGGTCGAGACCGTTGCACGCAACAGCACAAGGCCGTCGATCTAGCCCGATCTCTAGGTCTGAAACCACGGTAGCACGAGTGCCGAGACAACACACGAGTTGCCAAGACCACTCCCTCGGAGAGGGAACGCAAAGAACTAAGGCCACTCACACGGGCCACACGGAAAATGCAGAAGCACGATTCCCAAGGCAGCACACAAGCCGCCACGACGATTTCCCATCTTGAAGCAAGCGGGAAACCTCCAGCCCCAGGCCGGATAACTGGACTCGCAGTCCAAGACCAACCACGTGGCCCACATGGGAATCGCCTTCCAAAGAAACTCACGGCATGCAGGGGACACCCCACCGCACACACACCGATACACGGTGACTCGATCGAGCGTAACACGAAGGCCCAGCACGCGAGAAGTCACCCGGACTCTCAACCCTACGGGCACGCTAAACGAGATAACACGGTCCTCCAGACACCCTCAAAACACGGACACAGAAACCCACGGGTGTCAGGGACACTCACAAGACCGCAGGTCGACCACTGGGTCCCAACCGGGTCGACTAGAGATCCACACATTGCGGGGCAAGGCGGAGAACACAAAAACTCGCCTCGGAACGACACAAAGCCTGACGGTCTAACCCTAGACCGTCACAGGGTTGTAACGGTCTAGGCGAGACCGTCACATCCACCTGGCGGCCTAACGCAGGCCGTTACACGGCCCGAAGAAACACAGGATGTAACGCGCCTGGCCCAGCGCGTTACACGAATGTAACGCGCTTGCCCTGGTGCGTTACACGCCTCACGCTCTCAGCGTGAAAGCAGGATGTAACGCGCTTGCCCCAACGCGTTACACGGATGTAACGCGTCTGGCCCGGCGCGTCACACACGCTGCCCTCCTCAACGGATAAAACAGCTCTGACGGCCCACCCTGGGCGCGTTACAAGCATGTAACGGTCCAGAGGGCACCGTCACACCCCCAGCCCTCAGCTGGGTAACAGGGGATGTGACGCACCCACCCTGGGGCGTCACAAGGCTGTGACGCGCCAGCCCTGGTGCGTCACACGCCTGACCCGAAAACCAACGGAAGTGATGAGGACATCTCCCGGCATTCCCTATGGCACGAGGCGACTCCGACTTCGTGACCCCTTGGAGATGTGGTCCTCATGGCTATCTTTATTTGTTGCTTATGTAGTTTCTTTATTTGAGTCATATCATGTGTAATTTTCCTTTATTTGAGTCCATTATCTAGGTCTTAGAGTTAATTATCCAAGTCTTGAGTCATTTGGACCCTTAGTTGAGGACATTGGGCCCAGTTAGTGGGCTTGGCCCATGGGCGCCCCCCCCTGTCTCTTGGTCTTTTGCATTTATGCACTTTGTTAGGGGGTTTTGTGCAAATGGTCCAACTCTATATAAGGACCCCCCCCCTCTCCCATTTGTAACAACTTTTGATGAATTGAAAAATTAAACCCTCAAGTATTCTCTCTCCCTCTCTCTATAGTTCTCTCTCTCTCTCTCACTACTTCTCCCTCTCTCTCTCTAAATTTCGAAATCCCCTCTCTCTCCTCCCTAATCACCCTTCTTTAAGACCCCTCCCCCTTCCCTATACACTCATTCAATTCCCCCTCCAACCCCTAGGTGGAAACCCCTTCTCCTAGGCACCCTTTCATCTTCCCAGGCACCCTTTCACCTTCCCAAGGCCACTCCCCACCCTTCCCAAGCCATATTCCTCCACCCAAGACCCCTTTCCCCTCTCCAAGGGACCCCTTCACCTCCCTAGGTCGTCCATCCCCTTCCCCTCCCTCCTAGGGTCGCACCCCCCTCCATCTCCACCCACATACACCACCACCACCTTAGCCTCCCCTCCACAAATCCATTCCAGCCCGCAGGCAGTTTCTGGCCCCAACTTGCAGAGCATTTTCCAACCCGTTCCAGGAGGATTCGGCATCCAAGCGCTTCAGCAAACTTGTGCATCCACGAGTCTTCTCCGCAGGCGAGTTGGAATCGCTCCGTTCCAAGATCGTGGCCGGCCGCTAGCTCCGTTCTACCGCGACTGCGCACTGGGGGCTCAACCAGAAGGCCATCTCTGTTCGACCCTCGTGCAGCGGCCAAGACTGGAGGAATCGGTCATCAAACTCTTCATCAAAATTCTTCCTCCCCCTGTCAGCTTTCAGAAGCCGAAGACGGAGCATCGTTTGAACGCCGTAAGTGGAAGTTACCATTTTTATACCGCCGGGCGTTCGTTCTGCCTCCTGTCTGTCTTCCCCGACCTGTCCCCCTTCAACGGGACCATCCTGTCCACACGGACTTCAGACAGTGGCGAGGCCGGCTCCGTTGGAAAGTAGACTTCCCCACGCTTCCATCGACACCGGCCGTTTGCAAAACAGAGCCCGGGAGCGTTCGTGGCGTCCTCGGCAATCTGCTGTTCAGAAGCTGAACCTGTGCAGGTCCTGAACAGGGACCCCGTTCGGTCGATCGTGGCAGCCCGGCTCGTGCAGAACGAAAATCCATAAAATTTGAGGCGCACCCCTATTCTGTTACGAAGCCAACGACACCGACCGCGCCTCCGGCAAAATTCCAGAAAGTGTTCTACGGCTACATCAGTGACTGCTGGTCCAGAATCCCAGAACCGGACAGGTTTCGGTATCGACCGCCGGTGTGATAATTAACCAATTTTCCCCACCCCGCTTGGCCGGCTGAAGGCCCCACCCTGCGTGGTGGTAGTGTTTGGTGTAAACTCCATAACCCCCACCCCGAGATCCCCCCTCCTGCGAGAGGCGTAGTTGTGTAATTAACTAACCAGCAGGTCAAGCTACCCCGCCGCGGCGTTCGGGTGCATACCCACGCCTCCCGGCGCGCCCATCGTCTCCGGCCGGGATCGGTGTCTTCACACCGATCAGGTGAGCTTCTGGTCCCTCTCCTGGTCCTCATTTACTTTGCTTAGCTAGTATCGTTTCCTTAGCTCGTTGGCGGTAATTGAGTGCCCGGACTTGATTGTTTGTGAAACCACGAGCGCACCACCGTGGCAAGTGAGAGAGCGCCACCCAAGCCCACGCCCCAGCGTGCTAGCCCGCCCATAAATTGGGTATCCCAGGCCCATTAGGGGTCAGCCATAAGCCCACCAACCGGTGGAAACCTTAGGGTCCCACCCCGGATCCTCGCCGGCATCACTCGGACCCACCGGGAGCGCATGTGCGTCGCGTGAGATAGGTCGCACGGTGAGCCGAATTGAGAGCTTGTATGCTTGTGGATGCATAGGTCTAAGGGTCATTATCATCCTAGGTAGACCGTGTCACATCAAATGGTATCAGAGCAAGTTTTAGACTTGTCTCTACTAAGTCTAGTCCTAGGGCGCATTGTCATCTAGTTCATGAATCATGGCTACCACATACCCATCCCACTCGGCCCACTACCGGGATCCGATCAACCCAATACTTTGGGACATTATTCGAGATGAGGGTGTTACCTTTGATGGGTCGCATGCTAGTGATTACCTCAAGTGGGAGGCTGCAATGGAAAGGAACTTTGAGAGGAATCGGGTATACGGACACACAAGAGTTTGTAGGGCCAAGGGACAAATTCGGGGTCAAGCCAAGATAGAATTGGAACACATAGAGGCCATAAGAAGGATTGAGAGGCAAGAGCCCATTCACTCGTGGGAAGAGATGACGAGAGAACTTAGGAAAATCTACATTCCAAAACCTTCCTACTCTTCCTACTCACACACCCCTAGCCCGAGGAGCACCACCACTACTCAATCCCAACCCGGCCAACTTAAGACCATCCATAGGACTCCGCCCCCACCACCCCTAACCGATCCCCTCTCCACATTTCGCCACCAACTCCTCTCCCTTAGAACCCAACTGTCCCAACTACCCACCCCTCCACCTAGGCCCCCAAAGACCACCACCCTCCAACCCACAAATCCCTACCAAACCCCTCCACCCCAAAGAGTTGAGAAAGTGATTGAAGTTCATGAAGCTCCCCTTGAATGGGAGGAAGAATTTGAGGCACAATGCCAAGAGTCAAGTCAGGAAAACCCAATCCCCACCAACCTTCCCCAACTAAAACTCACTTCCATAACCCTCACCGTTCAAACCCAAGTGGATCCCGTGCCCACCCCTCCACCTAGGCCCGCACCGGTCACCACCCCGCAACTCACTATTCCCCATGAGACCCATACTCCCCAAACCCCCGTAGCCCCTACTACTACCCCTCCATTATCCCCTATAAGGGATGCCCCACCCAAGATCGACCAATCCAACTGTCTTCACCCAACCCACCTTCCACTTCCAACTACAAACCTACCCCAACCTAGACTCCCACTACCTCCACTTCCAACCCCAACCCAATTCCGACCTTGCTCATCACCTTGGGGGCGCCATGCACCTACCATCACCACCCCACCCCGAACATACTCTCTCACCTCTTTGGAGGAGGAACCCATACCCGACCCCAAAGTGGTGAACACCCCGGACCCAATTCCCAACATGGAGACCACACATGTCCAAATTGAAGAAAAAAACTCACATGGTAACCTTCACCCTACACCACCCTCTCTAGATGGGACCGAGCTTATTTTAGGAGAGACCCTTGTTAGCTGGTTGATGGGTAGCCCAATTAGAGAGATAATGGCCCATGCCTACCCTCCCATGGAACAACACCTCCCCATAGTCCCTCTCTCCTCTTATCACACCACTATCCAATCCTCCTATGAGGTTGAGAGTTGGGATGACCTTCTTAAGGGCCTAGCATGGCAAATAGAGTTGACCGACATGTTGGCCACAATGGCTGACCAACCTAGGAGCGTTGACCTCCTACATCTATGTGTCGGATCCATCACCACAGCTTACACTGTAGGTTGCTACACTAGCGACCTCCTTCTAATCCTCCCTACACCGGATGAGCCTGCTGCTCTCCATGAATTAGAATTGCTTATCTCGGGTAGAGTGTCAAACCATCCCTTCCTGGCTGATCCACCCACCAAAGACTTCGGCCCAATTATTTCTTTAGAGAAGGATGACTCACCGCTACATGAGGACCTGGAGTTCCTCTCCCTAGGGGACCCTTACCATGACCCCTTTGACCCCTTCCTATGGGAGTCTAGACCCCCATGCAACCCACCCCCCTTACCCACCACCCACCCTTTCCTACCCTCACCCACCTTAATAGACCAGGCCCACTCTATTTTCCCAGACCCATTTGACCCCTATGAGAGGAAACTCCCACACCAAGCCATACACATTAGGGATGCCATTTGGGAAGGAATGCATGTGTCTAGACACACCACACCGCTTGACATGATTCATGAGTCGGGTCCATTCATTCAAATCACCCACATGACATGTAAGAAGTATGAGTGGTCTATGTACGGATGTAATGGCCCACCCTCGTTCGTCGCAAGTCTTAGGCATGAGAGAAATATTCAAGGAAGTTCGGGTTCCCCGGTAATTATCACCACCATGCATGATAGATCCATCTATGGTTGTCCTGGCCCACCTAGGTCTATTAGGGCCTACATGGCATGGCATGATAGGTCCCTTTATGGGTTTTCCGGGTCTTCCATCCCCACCCCCTTTGACAAGACGCATAAGCCTCCTAGGTCTACCAAAGTCTGTGTAGCACCACTGCATGATAGGTCCACTTTTGGTTGTCCAGGACCCCCATTATCTCCTAGTGAGTCAACATCCACAAAGATACATGAAAACATCCGCAAGCATATAGGCAAAAGCAACGAGGCTTACAAAAGGCAGGCCGATGCTCATCGTCGTCACTATGAATACCAAGTGGGAGACCATGTGATGGTGAGAACGGAGCGGCTCCTCCCAGGGCCCGCCTCCAAATTGAGGACACGGGGTTTGGGACCCTTTCGGGTTCTAAGACGGGTTGGTACCAATGCTTATGAGCTCGACTTACCTAAGGGCTTTGGGGTTCACCCCACTTTCAATGTGGCGGATCTGGTTCGCTATAAGGGCCCCACGGTGGAACCCAGTCAGGATCTCGAGCCTTTACCCCCCCTTGTGAGTGACCCTCCCGGAGCGAAACTACCACCCCGATTGAGAGGCCGACTTGAGCAAGTGGAGGCAATACTGGATGAGCAGAGCACACTTACCAGGAACAGGGTCTACCAGCGCTACCTCGTGAGGTGGAAAGGCCGTTCCCCGACCGAGGATGCTTGGGTAAGCCGAGAGGACTTGATGCGCCTAGACCCGGACCTGCTGGTGCAGTACGAGAGCCGATTGGACCCCTACTCGACGGGGTCGAGTTCTCCCCACCCCGGGGGATTTGATGAGGACATCTCCCGGCATTCCCTATGGCACGAGGCGACTCCGACTTCGTGACCCCTTGGAGATGTGGTCCTCATGGCTATCTTTATTTGTTGCTTATGTAGTTTCTTTATTTGAGTCATATCATGTGTAATTTTCCTTTATTTGAGTCCATTATCTAGGTCTTAGAGTTAATTATCCAAGTCTTGAGTCATTTGGACCCTTAGTTGAGGACATTGGGCCCAGTTAGTGGGCTTGGCCCATGGGCGCCCCCCCCTGTCTCTTGGTCTTTTGCATTTATGCACTTTGTTAGGGGGTTTTGTGCAAATGGTCCAACTCTATATAAGGACCCCCCCCTCTCCCATTTGTAACAACTTTTGATGAATTGAAAAATTAAACCCTCAAGTATTCTCTCTCCCTCTCTCTATAGTTCTCTCTCTCTCTCTCACTACTTCTCCCTCTCTCTCTCTAAATTTCGAAATCCCCTCTCTCTCCTCCCTAATCACCCTTCTTTAAGACCCCTCCCCCTTCCCTATACACTCATTCAATTCCCCCTCCAACCCCTAGGTGGAAACCCCTTCTCCTAGGCACCCTTTCATCTTCCCAGGCACCCTTTCACCTTCCCAAGGCCACTCCCCACCCTTCCCAAGCCATATTCCTCCACCCAAGACCCCTTTCCCCTCTCCAAGGGACCCCTTCACCTCCCTAGGTCGTCCATCCCCTTCCCCTCCCTCCTAGGGTCGCACCCCCCTCCATCTCCACCCACATACACCACCACCACCTTAGCCTCCCCTCCACAAATCCATTCCAGCCCGCAGGCAGTTTCTGGCCCCAACTTGCAGAGCATTTTCCAACCCGTTCCAGGAGGATTCGGCATCCAAGCGCTTCAGCAAACTTGTGCATCCACGAGTCTTCTCCGCAGGCGAGTTGGAATCGCTCCGTTCCAAGATCGTGGCCGGCCGCTAGCTCCGTTCTACCGCGACTGCGCACTGGGGGCTCAACCAGAAGGCCATCTCTGTTCGACCCTCGTGCAGCGGCCAAGACTGGAGGAATCGGTCATCAAACTCTTCATCAAAATTCTTCCTCCCCCTGTCAGCTTTCAGAAGCCGAAGACGGAGCATCGTTTGAACGCCGTAAGTGGAAGTTACCATTTTTATACCGCCGGGCGTTCGTTCTGCCTCCTGTCTGTCTTCCCCGACCTGTCCCCCTTCAACGGGACCATCCTGTCCACACGGACTTCAGACAGTGGCGAGGCCGGCTCCGTTGGAAAGTAGACTTCCCCACGCTTCCATCGACACCGGCCGTTTGCAAAACAGAGCCCGGGAGCGTTCGTGGCGTCCTCGGCAATCTGCTGTTCAGAAGCTGAACCTGTGCAGGTCCTGAACAGGGACCCCGTTCGGTCGATCGTGGCAGCCCGGCTCGTGCAGAACGAAAATCCATAAAATTTGAGGCGCACCCCTATTCTGTTACGAAGCCAACGACACCGACCGCGCCTCCGGCAAAATTCCAGAAAGTGTTCTACGGCTACATCAGTGACTGCTGGTCCAGAATCCCAGAACCGGACAGGTTTCGGTATCGACCGCCGGTGTGATAATTAACCAATTTTCCCCACCCCGCTTGGCCGGCTGAAGGCCCCACCCTGCGTGGTGGTAGTGTTTGGTGTAAACTCCATAACCCCCACCCCGAGATCCCCCCTCCTGCGAGAGGCGTAGTTGTGTAATTAACTAACCAGCAGGTCAAGCTACCCCGCCGCGGCGTTCGGGTGCATACCCACGCCTCCCGGCGCGCCCATCGTCTCCGGCCGGGATCGGTGTCTTCACACCGATCAGGTGAGCTTCTGGTCCCTCTCCTGGTCCTCATTTACTTTGCTTAGCTAGTATCGTTTCCTTAGCTCGTTGGCGGTAATTGAGTGCCCGGACTTGATTGTTTGTGAAACCACGAGCGCACCACCGTGGCAAGTGAGAGAGCGCCACCCAAGCCCACGCCCCAGCGTGCTAGCCCGCCCATAAATTGGGTATCCCAGGCCCATTAGGGGTCAGCCATAAGCCCACCAACCGGTGGAAACCTTAGGGTCCCACCCCGGATCCTCGCCGGCATCACTCGGACCCACCGGGAGCGCATGTGCGTCGCGTGAGATAGGTCGCACGGTGAGCCGAATTGAGAGCTTGTATGCTTGTGGATGCATAGGTCTAAGGGTCATTATCATCCTAGGTAGACCGTTGTCACATCAGGAAGAGACTCTAACGGTCTAGCCCTGGTGCGTCACAGCACCTGGCGGTCTATCGTGGGACCGTCACACCCACAGACCACCAAAGGCCAATAGAAGGGGAATGTAACGGCCCAGCCTAGGCGCGTTACACCAAGTGACGGCCACTGGAAGGACCGTCACTTCTTCCGAGAACGCTACGGGCGGGAAACGACCCAAAACTCGTCCCACGCCCCCATACCTCCACAAGAGAGGGGGAAAACAAGGGGAAGCTCCCAGAAGCCCCTAGCATGCATCTACGGCCTCGGATCGGCCAAAAACGCAATGAAACGGGAGATCGGCCCACAAGCCCTAAAACATGGGTTTTGCCCAAAAACCCCGATTCCACCCGCTCGGCTCACCACGGCCTACGAAACTCGCGGGAAAGGAAGTGCACGAGCTGGGGAACCATCACCCTACCTCCACCGAAGATTTCGCGCCTCGAGCTCGCCGATCCGCGATAGAAACGCCGTGAAACCCTCGCCGGCTCGCGACCGCGCCACGAGCTCCACGCGCCTCTCACCGCCTCGATCCTCGCCCATCCTCGCCCGCGTCCTCACCCGCGCCGCCTCCGCCTCGCCCCCGCCTCGCTCCGTCGGCCGCCGGAGAAGAGAGGGGAGAAAGAGGGCGTGAGAGAAGAGAGAGGGTGAGAAAGAGAGAATGAGAGGGGGAGAGAGGAAAGGGTTAGTATATATAGGAAAACCCGAAAATTCGATAAATTCAGAAAATTACGAAAAATTACCTCCGCGATCCTCGGAAGGAACACAACGCAGTGGTACTGTCCCGGAGTCGGAGAACGCCACGGTTTGCCCTGCAAAGAGTTCCGAAGGCACATCAGGGAAAAACACGTGTAAAGCACAAAATACACTCCGAGACCCACTAAAATGATCTGAAAAATATCCGAAAAATCCGGGGCATTACAGCCCTCCCCCCTTAAAGGAATTTCGTCCTCGAAATTCAGGACCTAGAACGACGTCCTAGAGGAAGAACACTGAACCAACTGACACGCTGTCAGGGCCCCCAGCACAGAAAACCTCGATTCTCACGAAAACACAGATCCTGAGGAACACAGCCAGACTCACAATCACACACAACACCTCGCTCCTCTCGCCGAGCACACCGGCCACATGAGAGGCATATACCAAGGGACACAGTCTGGCATCACCTCAGACAACGCGAGAATCCCCCATGGCGCCGCAGCCACGATCTCGCTCACCGAAGAATCACAACCCTCGATACGAGCAACAGCTACTGATCCATCCAATGGTCAGCAGACAAATCGGCACAACAGCTTCGCAACCAGCTGACAGGTCGCACGCCCTCCTCGAGGGAGCAACCAAATAGAGCCTCCACCAGCTCAAGCAGTCCTCTCCGCAGACCGCAATCAGAACATCGGCTCAGCACCAAGAAACACCTCACACATGGCAAGCCGAAAGCCAGACACAACACCGTGCCAACTCTGTCAAAAGACAACCTTCGACAAAGCCCAGATCCCATCCGGAAAAGGCACATCACAGAAACGACCATCAAAGGTCTCGCTGGCACACGGCTCTCGCCACGCTCGAGCCCCAACAACCAGCATCTTCTGTCTCTGAAAAGACCATCCACTGGTCACCAACTGCTCGTCAACTCGACCCTCTCGGGAAGCACGACGAAACCAAATGACAGAACATGGCGTCTTCATCATCACCCTACGGGACTCAGACTTATAGGGAACCACCCCATGCTAGTCACCAAACCAGGGATAACCTTGCGACACCAATGTCCTATCAGGGACCACCAATCCGACGCCAATCTCACAAAAGGCCTCCGCCCACAGGCGTCACTCTTCCATCTGGTCTCATCAAATCCTTCGATCAATCCAAGTGGACACCTGCCAATCCCGATTCCGCCCTTACCACAGAGCCACGGGACACCACCTGAACAGTGCTCACGGGTCCCTAAGCAATAACCACCTCACCGTCACAATCCGACAAGATCGTAGAACCAACAGGAACCCACAGCCTGGCAGAGACCACATCCTCAAAGCACGATCTCATCCGAGGACACGACTGGGAACACAAGTCGGGCGCCAAGCCACCGACTCTGACCAACACGTCCTCGACCTCCGTCAGGCGACATCCTCAACAACCTTATCCAGGTCCGACACCGACGCCTGACACGGCTTCCATCGCAGGAACATGGTACTCATGCGGCGTACTAACCAGCACATTCCCCAACACTCCACCCTGCCAGTGCCAACAACCACAAAACCTCGAGCAACGGCACGGCAACAACACGTTTCACACCAAGGAACCAATCCTCCGATGCTGAACGCGAACTCAGGAATCCACCCGTAGCAACCAACGCTACGATCCTGAACTAGTGGGTCACAAGCCCACCACGCTTCCGCTGCGTACTCAGATCCGCGCACACAGCCGAGAAAGCAAACGCCGCCCAACCAGCGCTCGTCCTTTCGGAACAGCACCGGCACCCTCACACGACAAGGGAACGGGCACAACTTCTCACAGGCAACCGCCTTGCCAAGATAAGGAGCACGTCTCGCACGGATTTCATGGCACACAAGGCTAACCAATCCGAACACACAATGCAAGACGACGATCCTTAGCCGAACGCAATCTCTCCAACCAAAGGAGAAAACCAGCGCACTTTCGACCAACGGAAGAACTCCACGCTCGACCTGACCTCAAACCTCGCACACGCTGGAAACAGCACCATCCAGCACCAAGGAAAACTATCGCTTCCATCAGGTCAGCGCCTCCGACACACTCGACGAGTGTCACGTCGGACCACATCACAGCATCTCTCGATGCACCACCGCTGCAATTCCTCGAACTGCAACACGGCATGCCAAGAGCCGTCACACGAGCCATAACCGACAACCGCCGATGCTCACCCTCGAGTCCCGAAACTCACCGCGGAGCCTTCACATCTCAAGCCAACTCCAGGGCGAACACAACCCAACCGCACAGAAGAGCGCAGGAGCAAGATTATGGGACACCACAGCCCAATCTTGCCTCGAAATCAGCAGAACGATCAGGACCGACACGTCATTTCTGACGCAACAGAGCACGACAAGAACATCAGGCTCGACGAAACAGCAGCTCACCGAGAAGATCCTCCGCTCACCCGAGCACACTTCTCGATCAGAACACCTCAGGAGAGCTGGACAACCTCAAGCTGGAGTGACCAAAAACCGACAGCAGCTCCCTCAGAGCACGC